>BDOT02000018.1:7707076-7728470 GCA_003118565.2 Paroedura picta
GAACTTTACACTTATCTTTATTAAATTGCATCTTGTTCTCATTTGCCCATTTTTCCATTGTGTTCAGATCTCGTTGAACTCTGTCTCCATCTTCCGGAGACACAACCTGAAGTTTTACCTGCATCACCATTGTGGGATTGGCGGTCGACAACTTCTCAACGATTTTACTGTAGCAGTCTTGCATCATGGCCTGGTCTTCATTTAAGCCCATTTTCGCCTCGTCTTTGATGCTCTCCTGAGAAGCCGGGGGGCTTCCCCCATCACACTCCCCACCCAGTAATTCCTCGCCTTGGATGTTTCCCAAAAAGGTCGGGATTGCAGAAGGGAATTTGCTCCCTACGTTTGAGAAAGAAGAGGAGGAGGAGGAGAGAAAGCTCATTTCTGTTTGGTCAGAATTCAAGCGTCTGCCAAAGCCAGCAAGCTACAGCCCTGACCGAAATAACAAAAAAATTGCCCATTACTACAAAACCTATACAGTTTCTTAATCACAATATAAGAAACTTCATAGTAAAAATGGGTGATCATGCAAGATGCCGTTCTAGAGGTGACATGAGCACCTGAAAGGGACTCTCCCATAGACCATAATTCTGGCAACTTCAGTCTTTGAGAATCCCCAGAAGTGGCACAATCATGCAGAATTTGGTTGGGAGGCAGAGCTGTGGACACGCCCACCTGGGGCCCCTCCCCTTCCCACCCCCTCCAGGCCCATCATTGTCCAGGGAGGAGATTTTTAAGGATATATTAAAAATAATTAACTCCCACGCATTAAGCATTCAGGAAACCCTTCCAGGACTGAAGAAACCCTAGTCGAGAAAGCCTACCATAGAATCTACACAAATGTGTACAGCCCTCCCTGGAGAGAAAGTGTGACCTTATCAGCTTAGATGGCTTCCCCCACTGATGGGGAACAGCAGAAAAGGTTGGTCAAAAACTACGACAGTATTCTAACACAGGGGTAGTCAACCTGTGGTCCTCCAGATGTTCATGGACTACAATTCCCAGGAGCCCCCTGCCAGCTGGCAGGGGGCTCCTGGGAATTGTAGTCCATGAACATCTGGAGGACCACAGGTTGACTACCCCCTACATACAATGATACATGCAAATTGTCATATTGCAGTTAGCCTGTACAATTTCCACTAGCCCACACCTGAAGCTTGAGATTCACTGCTAAGGGAAATAGTTCCCACAATGGCAGGGTACAATATAAGGTGAGGAGAATCTTGTGCCACTCGACAAAGAAGGTTACAGATGCTCTGCCGGACGTAGACTTCGGGGTGATTCAGACGAGAGAAGAGCTGAGGGATAATACCTGAATGAAGATAAAAAGGAAGGAACACAAAGGTAACTTTAGATCTTGTACCAAAAAAGAGCCTACAATTGTCATCTTTATATGTGAGAGCATATACGGTAATAGTTCTTGTAAAGTAACTGTAAAGAAATCTAATCTTTCCCTATATCTTAAGCAAGAAGAGGTTCAGTTGTTTGTTTCTTACAATTAGTTAAAGGCTGTCTTTCCTGCTCAGTCAAGGTAGCTTATAAAAGAAAAACAAACAGCAAGCCCAACAAGTCAGGCACAAACAAGAAGAAGAAGAAGAAGAAGAAGAAGAAGAAGAGTTGGTTCTTATATGCCGCTTTTCCCTACCCGAAGGAGGCTCAAAGCGGCTTCCAGTCGCCTTCCCTTTCCTCTCCCCACAACAGGCACCCTGTGGGGTGGGTGAGGCTGAGAGAGCCCTGAGATTCCTGCTCGGTCAGAACAGCTTCATCAGTGCTGTGACTAGCCCAAGGTCACCCAGCTGGCTGCATGTGGGGGAGCGCAGAATCGAACCCGGCATGCCAGATTAGAAGTCCGCACTCCTAACCACTCCACCAAACTGGCTCTTAAAGCCCAAAGGGATATACTGCTTTGATTATCTAAAGATTCTAAGGCTAATTAAATCAATATCACCAGAGTTCTATCATAACAACCTGAATTAATGGGTTATTACCCAAAAAGCAATTAGATCCATGTGGATAATTTCAAAAGGATGCACTGTAACCGTCTGGTCACAGCGACCGTTTCAAAGGCACAGAGAAGCCCAGCCAGGTTGTCTTCTGCAATCAGCTAAAATTATACAACATGATGATAGATTCAAACGGGTAGCCGTGTTGGTCTGAAGTAGCACAATAGAATCAGAGTCCAGTGGCAACTTTAAGACCAACAAAGAATAAATCTTTGTTGGTCTTAAAGGTGCTACTGGACTCTGATTCTATTGTACAACATGATGATGTTATCCGTTAAGTCGTGTCCGACCCTCGGCGATTCTATAGGGAAGTTTTCACCATGTGCCCCTGTCTCTGACTGATACTTTTAGTTGGTTATACAACATACGAGGGTTTTAATCCAAAATCCAATTAACTGCCTTTAGATACAGCACAGGGGTCTATATTCTTCTAGACTAGAAGAAGAGGAAGAAGAGTTGATTCTTATATGCCGCTTTTCCCTACCCGAAGGAGGCTCAAAGTGGCTTACAGTCGCCTTCCCTTTCCTCTCCCCACAACAGACACCCTGTGGGGTGGGTGAGGCTGAGAGAGCCCTGATATCACTGCTCGGTCAGAACAGCTTTATCAGTGCTGTGGCAAGCCCAAGGTCACCCAGCTGGCTGCATGTGGTGGAGCACAGAATCGAACCTGGCATGCCAGATTAGAAGTCTGCACTCCTAACCACTACACCAAACTGGCTCTAGAAGTATTGAAAGGAGAAAGGGTAAGATTTGTTAAGTTTATCGGTAGGAAAGCGCTAAAGGAAAAAACCCTCAGAGGTCTGTTGCAGAAAAACAAATGAATTATTTGTTATATGATTATGGTTTAAAAAAATCTGTTTAGAACATCTTAAAACTATGTGATGCTTCCCTTCCAATGAGCTCTGCTCCTATAAAGGTGTGCAGTGTATTTAACTTTATTTCCAAAAAAGAGCAGTCGTAACTGTGGGACCAATTCCAGCTATACATGCATTTCCATATTCCTGGGAAGCAAAGAGCCATTTCTTCCTTCTTAGGGCAGGATGGCAACTTCACTATATCTGACGTCACACAGGAGCCATCGGTTAGTTCAAGCTTTGCCCATTTTGGTTTCTAAGCTGCTAGACACCAAAGGCCATCGCACCTCGCCACGGGGCTGTCGGGGTGGTTTCGAGCCCATGTTCCAGATACTGCCTAAGCTCCCCGGCGTGTTTCACAAGCAGCCGCAACAGCCTCAAGGTGGCCATAACTATCACATCGTCCGTGCTTTGCTCCGCGGTGTTTCTGAGATGCAGCCTGGGGTCATCTTCGTCCAGCAGAACCTACACGAGAAAGAAACCGTTCGTCCGATCAGACACACGTCACTCACAAGTGCAATTCGCTGAAATATCTGCACGACAAACCACAAAAAGAACTCTGAAAGACAGCTCCATCCTGGCTTGTTAAGTAGACAAAAGTTATGCCTTTTGAACGTTCCACCAGCCGCTTCGCCCAGCCCCTTCCTGTGTCCTTGTAATGCCAAGCCAGTCTGCAACCTATTGCTTGCTTGCTCTTCTCCTTTCCCCCTTGCTTTTCTTTGGGTTTTTTTTTGGGGGGGGGGGGGTGACTGGTTGTAATAATAATTTTTAAAAATTAACAAATCACGAGGGGAGTCCCCAGATTCCTCAGAGATAGTTCAGGCACTCTGGAAAAGGAAGCACCGGGTAACTGAGGCGCGACCGAGAGCCCGAGAAAGAGATAAAATGCTGAGAAGGGGAGGAAGGAAAGGGAGCTACTCCGGATCAGGTTTAGTTGTCTGGCTCCCCTCTCCCCACATTGACACGCCCAGGATCAAGTGGAGATACCGCTCCCGAAAAAGTCAAGGATCGGTAATCCAAAAGGTGAGGTTACCTTGCAGGCAGGAACGCCCTCCATGTGCAACAAAGCCTTGGCCAGCAAGTATGTTTATGGCAGAGGCCCCTCCTCTACCCAGCCCCTTCAGGCCATTTTGTGAGGGAGGGCAGGTTAGCTTTACCATATATGAGTATCTAATGGGGAGATGTTTAAAAATCTATTAAAAAAATATTTTTTCCTTCTCGATCTCATGAAACCCCTTTGGGGGGCCCCGCAAAACCCCAGGGTGTTGCAAAACCCCAGTTGAGAAGCCCTGGAGAATGTTCCAACCTCCTGAAGATTGCAGAAAATTTACAGCTACCTGCCCACCCACAGTGGTCCTAATTTCATGCCGATGATGCCTCCTCCCCCAAAAATCCCAGAATCCCTGGCCAGTATGGCCATTAAACCCCTTGTCTTTGCTTCCTCCCTTTCAGGGGGGAGCGAAACCAACAGGGTAAATACTTAGGTATTCCTCCTCCCCTTTCTCCTGGCCTCAGTGAGGGAAGGACCTTCCAGGGCAGTTCCTGCCCCCTTTCTCACATCAGTGACTTATGGCCCAGGAGAAAAGGGAACTGAACTCACTTCAGTCAGCTGGTAGTTAATGCAGGGGCGATTCTAAGCAAGCCATTCTGCACCTTTTTGGGTTGGTTTGGGGACCATGAACCAAACCACTTGGGGGGGGGGGGTTCATGCTCATCCCTACTCACACAATTGATAAGCATGCATAAATAAAAACAATACAACCTACCTGGCCCGCGTTGAGCTTCAGGAAAGTAAAGTAAGCACTGCACGAGAGTTTATAGAGGCTGAAGATCCTGTCCACCACCTTCCTCCACACCTTGATCAGCCCCTCGGTTGAATTCTCATCCAGGTCCGAAAGCCAGGGGCAACTCGACAGCAACTGGCGCCAGATCACGTCCACCATGTCATCTTCCTCGTTGTCTTCATTCTCTGCGATCTGGAGGGTCATGTCTTCGTCCTAGGACACAGATCACCGTGGAAGAATATTAGGCAGCACGTGCAACGCAGGTCAACAAAAGGCATCCGCTGCCACTCAAAGCCACAGAGCCTGCAGAGCCCCAGTTATAAGTCAGGACTTGAATCCACTGCGAACCTTCAGCCTTTATCATCATCTTCATTCGGCATTCTTTCCCTCCCAAGAAGCCTCCAACATCACCTTCTCTTCGTTCCTTTAGAGCAGGGGTAGTCGACCTGTGGTCCTCCAGATGTCCATGGACTACAATTCCCATGAGCCCCTGCCAGCATTTCCTGGCAGGGGCTCATGGGTACTGTAGTCCATAGACATCTGGAGGACCGCAGGTCGACTCCCCCTGCTTTAGACCACTCACTCTTTTCAAAATCCTCTCCTTTGAGGCCTGACCCCTCCTCTGATTCTGCGCCTCCTTTTTGAGACCATCTATTTTTATGTATTCATCTTTATTTATTAATTTGATTGATATACCACTCTCTCAGTACGCCAGCTCAGGGTGGTGTACAACATACGGTCAATAACAATATGGTTAAAAACAAAAACATATAAAACCACTTAAACCTGCACCAATAGTTAAGCAGCATCACTACACACCCCTTTTAACTCTTTAAACCCTGCCATGCTCCTCTAAGGTCTTAATAGCTCAGACAACAGCCAATGGTTTTCTTTGCCCCATACTTCACCCCATGGCCCTTAAGAGGACTTGAGTCTTTGAATCCTTTTATTTATTTATAAGATATATGCACCGGACTACATACAGTTTGGTATCCCATGCAGACTTACTCTAGTCCCACTAAATCTGTTGGATAAAGAAAGTTATATAGGTTCTTTTTGCCGTCATCAAAAATTCTAGTATTTTAAAGGAAAAACTTTGCAAGTTGTCCTGTATTTTATCATAGCACAATACAGAAACTTCCTTTGCTTCAAAATGACAGTGGAACTGGTTTATTAATGGATCTGGCTAATTAACGGCAGCATAGAACATGAACTATCATTTCCTGACCACTGAGCTATACTGACCTTAGGTAGCAGTTTAATTCAGACATTCAGATCCATTAAAAGCTCTTTTCTAATGTTTCAGTGGTTACAAACTCCCACCTGTCTAGCAACCGCAAATGAAATGAAGTGTTACACAGATTATTTCCCCTGCAGCTAACCTGAATTCCAGCTGGCCGGCACACCGCCTGTCCAAGAATGCTGTAGATTTTCTCTCTGTCCTCTTCCGCAATGTTTTCTGGAAGCAGGTTTTGAACTTCAGATTTCTCTCTTGGCAGAAGGCGGACACCTCCCTGGCTGTAACACCACACATTTAGTCATCTTCAAAAGCCGGAGAGATGGGCCCTACTGAACACTGTTTCAAATCTAAGTGTTAATTGCTTGGTGCTTTAGGTCAGTGGTCCCCAACCCCCGGTCCAGAGACCCACACCGGTCCATGGATCAGCCAGTACCGGGCCGCGGCTCCTCCTTGTCCTCCTCCCCGGCTGCTGCCTCGGGGGCTGCCCTGCCACTCTGCCGCCAGCTCACCTTTGGTGCTCTCCAGTGACCGCCATGGCTGGGGCTCCCCCCTTGGCCGTGGCACTATGCAGCTGCTGCTGGCAGCGCCCCCCAGTGGGCGGCGGGAAGTAAGGAGCGCCATCAGGAAAGCTAGCAAAGCAGGGGCTCAGGCAGCGGTGGCGACGTCCCTCGGCAAAAGACTAACCCCCCCCCCGGGCCTCAGTAAAATTGTCAAGTGCTGACCGGTCCCCGGTGATAAAAAGGTTGGGGACCAACTGGAAACAGGTCCCTACTACGTAGCCACAACCAATTCCCCAGAAGGCATACATTCTTATAGAATCATAGAGTTGGAAGGGGCCATACAGGCCATCTAGTCCAACCCCCTGCTCAACGCAGGATCATAGAACCATAGAATCATAGAGTTGGAAGGGGCCATACAGGCCATCTAGTCCAACCCCCTGCTGAACGCAGGATCAGCCCTAAGCATCCTAAAGCAATTCTTCCCGGTTTCTCTTTTCCCACCCACCACCCTGTATCTGGCAGCTTGAACTGGACTGAAAAAAACAGACCACTGGCTTGTCAACTCTGACCAACAGCAGCTCCTCGTCCATTATCCTATTATTTTTAACTGGAGATGCTGGGGTTCGGACCTCCGACCTTCTCCACGAGAAGGAAATGCTTTGACACCCCCCTGTTGCACGTTGCTTGATTTAACAAAGCGACAAATGGCGAACACTGCATTAGTCGGCATTAGCAGAGTCAGACCGAATACCCAACTAGTAAAGAATTAGGGAAGAGTAAACCAAACAGGCCACATTGAAGAAGAAAGGCAAAAGGTTGCAAGACAGGATGTTCAACACTGAGGGGGAAACTGCACGGGCTTTTAAAAAATTTACAAACTAATCATGATAGGGAGATTCAAACATGGAACACACAGATATTAATATTCACTTGGTGGATCTTTAGTATTCATGTTACTAAATCATTACTATGGCACCAAACTGATGTTTAGCCAACACCTTCAAATACTGGTCCAGTAAGTAATATTCTGATTATTTATCTGAACAGCCCTGATTTGCAGTAGTTTAATGATTTACCTGAACAATGTATTAAATGTTTATTAGCTGATAGGATTCCTGAAGTTACTGAGTGGGTAGTAGAATTCTTGGCTATTATATTTTTGAAAAAGGGTACACCCCTGTAGATTGTGATCTAAACTTTATGTCATAATACTGCTTAGAGAATCACCCCGGACCTTCTGTGCATATAACAGAGAAATAAAAGGTCTGATTTTCTTTTTCTGACACATGCAGAGCACTGATACAATAACTGAGATTTACTGAACATAAATTTTAAAAGTTTTTTAGCAGCTTATGTTTTCTTATTATGGTTTTGGGCTGATGTAACCTCGTTTATTTCATCCTTAAATTTCTTCCTTTCCTTATGGTATGCCAATGTTTGTTGAACATCGAACAAACTAATATCCTGAAGGACAGTACATCCATCCATGCTTCACTGAAATCTTATAGAACCACAACACTTCACTCCACACACACACACCCCGCCAAAAACACTATCCTGTATTTGGTCTACCAGGGGTAGTCAAACTGCGGCCCTCCAGATGTCCATGGACTGCAATTCCCAACGCTGGCAGGGGCTCATGGGAATTGCAGTCCATGGACATCTGGAGGGCCGCAGTTTGACTACCCCTGGTCTAGCCCATTCTGCAGCTCACTGAGAACCACATCTGCTATTGCCATTCACCCTGCCAGTACTGGGAGACCCACTGTCTTCCCCATCCCATTCCACTGCTTTTCTCAGTTTTCCATCCATTAAAGCTCTCAGGCATCGGCAAGAACTCCCTTCATCAGCAGAGGCAAGTGTACATCAAAACACACAACTTGTCCTTAGGGCTGAAAAAAACTTACCTGGCGTTATCAACTACCTTTCGGCCCCATCGGTAAGCCCAACTGGCCAGGGCTGCCCAGGATTTGGCGACTTCCGGCGCTTGTGCGGAAGAGAGACGGTAGAGCTGCCCCAAAATGAAGTCTGGTTCTCCGACGCCAATGTTCACTAGAGAGAATCAAAGACGGACTTGGTTTTTTGGTTTTTTAAAGGAAGAGACACACCTTGCGACGATGTCCTAGTTCCATATTATGAGACTGCTCAATGTTTCCAATTTCGTACCATTTTAACCTTCTATGGTAGCGATCCCCAACCTGTGGGCCGGGGACCACATGTGGTCCTTCGACTAATTGGAGGTGGGCTCCGAAGGACGCCTTCTCCCCCCCGGCCCTTTACTTCATCCCCCCCAGCCCTTTACAACACACTTCATTGTTGTGGCGTGTCTGTATCTTATTGTGAAGGGATGTTTAAACATTGCCATAGCGATCAGAGAGCGTTAGGGCAGTGGTTGAGAGTAGAGGAGTAAACTACCCCCACCAGCCTCAGTAAAAGGTGTTGAGTGGTCCCCGGCGGTAAAAAGGTTGGGGACCACTGTTCTATGGGATTACTGATCCACATGGAGCCCCCCTCCTTTATCAAGCATCAAAGCCAGCAAACTGGAAAGCTGGCAGGGGGGCCTTCTCTACCTGTGGATTCATTTTCGATCCTGGGGTAGTCCTCTTCGATGGCGTTAACAGCCGGCAAATCGATCAAGGCATAGATGTTTCTGGAGAGCGTCGAAAGGCCGGCCAGGTTCTGCTGCTGCCGTGCTCGGTAGACCTGCTTCAGCTGCCCCGAAATCTCTTTCCATTCCGCCTGGATCCACTTGGCCAGCGTGAGGATGGACTTGGCGACAGCAGAGTCCGCTTTGGCAGACTTGCAGAAGCAGAGGGCGCAGGAGCTCAGCATCTCCATGGCATGGGTGGACTGACCTGGCAGCGGGCAAGGTCCCAATATTAGATTTGTGGGGTGATTTGAAACTCACGTTCCGTATCTTTTGCGCCCTCCCCCATCACAATGGTTTTCTTTCTTATGATTATCCGTTTGCCTAGGGAAACGTTTTTTGGCGCCTCAGGAGAAGAGTTGGGTTTTATACCCCACTTTTCACTACCTGAAGGCGTCTCAAAGCAGTTTACAAGTACCTTTCCCTCCTCTCCCCACAACAAGGCCACCTGTGAGGTAGGTGGGGCTGAGAGAGCTCTGACAGAACTGCTCCGCAGGAACAGGACTGGGACTAGTCCGAGGTCCTCCAGCTGACTGCATGCGGAGGAGCGGGGAATCAAACCCGGCTCTTCGGATTAGAAGTCACCACTCTTAGCCAACACAACCAGGAGCTGCCAACATCTTTCCCTTAAGGCCACACAAAACCTGATTTTCCTTTTTAGACCATTTTATTTGCCACTTTGATGCCATTTTTAAGAAGAAGCAGGTTCTTCACAGTTGGGGTTATGTAGCCAACTATCACACCGCCAGCACAATGCCCCATTGGCATCGTTGAGTGAAGAAATCTCCACTTGAGCTGCTCAGGTGACCATCACTCCCCCCCCCCCCCCCCCTACTATGTCCATTTTTGAAAAAGACAAGTGGTTTCAACCCACTCTGAGATCTCAGGGCAGTGGGGGATGGGAGATTTGACCAGCAAAGTTTTAAAAAAACTTGCACTACAAGGTATGTCGTCTAGATGTTTCCTCCTGACCCAAGTCTCCAAAAATAATCACACACACCCCAATTTTGGGGGGGAGGAGGGGGGCTGATAAATTAATCTTTTGCTTATTAATATTATTATTATTATTTAATTTTTAGACCGCCCTTCTCCAAATAGGTCTCAGGGCGGTTTACAACATAAATAGTTAAAACGCCATAAAATCCCCATAAAAACCCCAATTAACATCAACAAAAGTTACATATAACATATAAGCGGCGGTGGTCACAATTCTGATTGTATTTACCCGACTTCCCCCAAGTTCAGCCTGGTGGGGAGAATAATATTCAGAAGAGGGTGGCGCCAATGCAATAGATCTAACCATGATCTCGATGTTAGAGATCTCAATATTGGAGGGGATCCTCTGATGGATTAGTGGGAGAGCTGCCCTGGCCTCAACCATATGCCTGGCGGAAGAGCTCCGTCTTGCAGGCCCTGCGGAAAGCTGGTAGATCCCGCAGGGCCCTTAGCTCCTCCGGGAGCTCATTCCACCAGGTGGGGGCCAGGACTGAAAAGGCCCTGGCCCGGGTCAAGGCCAGGCGAACGTCCCGTGGGCCCGGGACAACCAGTAAATTCATACCCACACAGCGGAGTGCCCTGGGGAGGACATAAGCAACCAAGCGGTCCCGCAGGTAGACGGGACCCAGGCCGCATATAGCCTTATGCAAAACGCAGTTCTGTGACATGCACACTTTCCCGCTGCTCTGTTCAAATCTCTGCCACGGAGACTTACCAGCTGTGTACAGCAGCTTGGTTTTTTCAATTTCAAGCTCGGGGCCCCATTTCTCGTCCATCTGAATGGGCGCCGAGAGTTTTTTGAAGTGCTGGACTAAGTCTTGGGCCGTGGTGGTTTTCCCGAGCTGGACTTCACTACACTGGGCAAGCAGCCGGGTGGCCAGCGCCACGTTGCCCCGTTTCCGAGCGAATTTTGCGGCGGTCAGACCCAGCTCCATCAGATGGCTTCGCACTGGGACAGCTTGCTCTGAAAAATACAGAAAGCACCTGTGTTTGAAAATATCTTCCTTGTATGTGACACCAAAAAGTCTCTTGTGGCGCAGAGTGGTAAGGCAGCAGAAATGCTGTCTGAAGCTGTCTGCTCATGAGGCTGGGAGTTCGATCCCAGCAGCCGGCTCAAGGTTGACTCAGCCTTCCATCCTTCCGAGGTCGGTAAAATGAGTACCCAGCTTGCTGGGGGGTAAATGGTAAAGACTGGGGAAGGCACTGGCAAACCACCCCGTATTGAGTCTGCCATGAAAACGTTAGAGGGCGTCACCCCAAGGGTCAGACATGACCCGGTGCTTGCACAGGGGATACCTTTACCTTTATGTGACACCAAAAGTGATCGCCAAAATTCCTAAAAACTGTGATAACAAATGCTGGAAATGTGATGATAAAATAGGTTCTTTCTTTGATATGTGGTGGAGCTGTGAAAAAGTTCATAAGTTCTGGGCAAAAATACACACTGTTATGCAGAAAATGTGGGGTCTTAGATTTCCTATGAAAGCTGAAGCTATGTTATTAAGTGTACCTCCGCAGTGCCTCCCAACCCACACACAAAGCTTATTCTTCTACGCGACGACGGCAGCAAGGCTAGAATTGGCCAAGAAATGGAAAACGCAAGAACTACCTTCGATAGAAGACTGGTTGAATAAATTAGCCGACTTTGCCAAGATGGCCAAACTGACACTGATAGTCAATGGAAGAACAGAAGAGGCCTTTCAAGGAGAATGGGGCCCTTATCTGAATTACTTAAGAAAATAATTTAAAAGGGGATTGAAACGGGGAATTAAGTGTCAAATGAAGAGCATAACCTACTTTTTCCTGTATTAATAATGTAGATTACTTGTATTGTATCATCTTTAATCTTGGAAAGTAAAATAAAAATCTTGCTAAAAAAATTAAAATAAAAATATCTTCCTTTAAAAACAGCCAAACAACAGCAATAGTAGCCTTGGTTTGAGGCTGTATTTACCATTCCTTTCAGACATTTAAATTATTATTATTATTATTATTATTATTATTATTATTATTATTATTATTATATTTATATCCCACCACCCCCGCAAATGCTGTAGGTAAATAAGGAGAAAAGTGTTTTTGGTTTTATGGCATATACCTTTTAGTTTCATCAGCAACTGATTCTGGTACATTGTATATCTAAGGGCATGCATCCAGGGTCTCACATCATGCTGCTTGCATGACCGCAATGCTTCACTGAAGAGAGGAATGAGACAATCCTATATAAAAAGGACAGAAGTTGAGTTTAACAGGAGGTCTGCAAACTATTTACGCTCCCTCTGAGCTGTTTCAAGCTTCAAGCACAAATACTCCTGAACAGATTCCATGCACTCTGTCCACCCCCATTTAGATTTACGGCTAGACAACCCAAATGTACATAATATGAATCCGTTCTCTCTTAATTAGTGTTTGAAACACACACTGTGTATTCCAGGGGTAGTCAAACTGCGGCCCTCCAGATGTGCGTGGACTACAATTCCCGGGAGCCCCTGCCAGCGAATGCTCCTGGGAATTGTAGTCCATGGACACCTGGAGGGCCGCAGTTTGACTACCCCTGGTGTATTCGCTAAAGATGAACAAAAAGTGGATTGCAAACTAAGATTATTTTTATACGTCTAGATTGAGAAGAAGTTGGTTTTTATACCTCACTTCTCACTGCCCGAAGAAGTCTCAAAGCAGCTTGCAATTTCTTCCCTCTCCCCACAACAGCCCCCCTGTGAGGGAGGCTGAGGCTGAGAGAGCTTAGTCAGAACAGCTCTATCAATGCTGTGAGGAGCCCAAGGTCACCCAAGCTGGCTGCATGTGGAGGAGCGGGGAATCAAACCCAGATTAGAAACTGCTGCTCATAACCACGACACCATGCTAGCCCTCTAAACCAGGGGTAGTCAACCTGTGGTCCTCCAGATGTCCATGGATTACAATTCCCATGAGCCCCTGCCAGTGTTTGCTGGCAGGGGGCTCCTGGGAATTGTAGTCCATGGACATCTGGAGGGCCGCAGTTTGACTGCCCCTGGTCTAAACACAACTGCTGAGGCAACGTAGGCTAGATAGAAGGTTGGCCTTTTTTATCTCAGTATACCACAAACAGTTTTGGGGTTCCCCTTGGATTTTAAAAGTGTTGAAAGGGAGCTGCTGCCCGAGGGAATAAATCAATCCCTGCCGGCCCACCCAGAGAACTAGGGCCTTGGCATCACAGCTGCAGTCTAGAAGCAAGAGTTAAACAGCAACAGTTTATCAAGGGCACTCTTGGTTGCTTTTTCATGTGCTTTCATTTACACTGGTACCATGCTTTGTTGCTGCCTTCCAAGCCAGTAGTGCATTACTTCCTCTCAAGCCAATCTGTTTGCAATTCATACCCCTACAACACGGCATGGTGCACTCAAAGACTGTAAGCAGTAAGAGCAGGTTTAAGTTCACAGGCACAAGATCATTGGCATCTCTAGTTGCAGGATCTCAGACAGAAATCATTGGGGAAAGAACCTGAAAGCTGCTTCCAGAGCAGGAGTCACAAAGCAAGACGGACCAACGATCGGGCTCTGTAGAAACCAGCTTTATAGATTCATTTAGGTTCACCCTCTCTAAAGACAGACTGCCCAGGGCTTTCATGTTGCGAGTCCCATCCTTCTTAATGTGGCCTAATTGTAGGGCATGGCCAAACCTTGAGAGGTAGAAGCATTATGCCAAAGTTTACCCTTAGTTCTCCCTACATAGTGACATCTAGGTAAGTTTCAGAGACCGCTGCAGACAAAAGGGGGTGGCAGGTGACAGTGGATGAGCGATAGGGCTGTGAGTGTCCTGCATAGTGCAGGGGGTTGGACTAGATGACCCAGGAGGTCCCTTCCAACTCTAGGATGGAAGTCTGCAAAGTAACCCATAAGGACACAAGTAAAATAAAGAGAACGATACCTCTGAGGAAAGTCGATTTGATACTGTATTTTCCAAAGCAGATGAACAGTACAGCTGCAAAGTGCTCAGCACCGGCAAAGACTGAGACACGGTCAAGGTGGCAAGCTTGAGAGGTCCAATGGCAATTCGGGATGTCTGCTTCAGGTACTTCACGAGATTCCTGAAAGAAAAGGGTTTAAGCTGTTGCGTTTCACCACAGAGACGAAACTACATGATCCAACTGTCTGCACCAGGGGTAGTCAAACTGCGGCCCTCCAGATGTCCATGGACTACAATTCCCAGGAGCCCCTGCCAGCAAATGCATTCGCTGGCAGGGGCTCCTGGGAATTGTAGTCCATGGACATCTGGAGGGCCGCAGTTTGACTACCCCTGCTCTAAATCACTAGGCTTTGTTCTCATATCCGGGTGCCTCTTGTGGCGCAGAGTGGTAAGGCAACAGACATGCAGTCTGAAAGCTCTGCCCATGAGGCTGGGAGTTCGATCCCAGCAGCCGGCTCAAGGTTGACTCAGCCTTCCATCCTTCCGAGGTCATAAAATGAGTACCCAGCTTGCTGGGGGGTAAACGGTCATGACTGGGGAAGGCACTGGCAAACCACCCCGTATTGAGTCTGCCATGAAAACGTTAGAGGGCGTCACCCCAAGGGTCAGACATGACCCGGTGCTTGCACAGGGGATACCTTTACCTTTATATTAAGCACTTACTCAGTAATGGGCTGCCACTTCTGTTCCTGCTCCACGTGGTTTACAGATGTTGCAAGACACACTGAGCTTCTCAGTAACTGAACCTCAAGAGCTTTCTGGAGTTCTCTTGGATCAGGAGACAACATGTTAGGCAGGAGCTTCTTCATATCTACAGAAATTAGATATTGGATATTAACACAGCAGTGGCTGCTAACATTCATTACACTGATGGTTGCTCCCATCCCCACCCCCACCACACACAAGGGTAATGCCACTATTTAAGAATGGTATATCAGAAAGCCAAAGTCCACTGATCTTGGAAATCTTCAGACATCCAGCAGAATTTCAGATAATACCTATTTTTTCCTTGGATCCTCCAATAAGGAGGTTGATGTCTTCCCCAGGAAGTAATTCCAGCTGTTCTGTGCATCCCGTAAGCTCTCCAGCACCAAAACTGCTAAGAGATCTGAAATAAAGTTTTTTCAGAAGGTTTACTTTTATTACCCCCAACATTTTAACTGGAAAAAAATCCAAAGAAACACAGCAATTTATTTGCCAAGAAGGCTTTACACAAAACTGCAAAACACACACTCCTGTAGATCTTGAACATTTCAGAATTCATTAATCCCATGAGTTTCCCAATTCAACTCAGCTTCGAGAGTATTTAGAAGCACAGGCACACCCCACACCTCTCTTTAACTGGGCTAAATATGTTGACAAGGTCACTGATTGTTTTTAAAATATTCTAGCAGACCAGGCAGGGCCTGGAAGTAAAACCCCAGAGGTCTCTGGACGAAGAAGTAACACAATCCAAAATGACAAGAGTGCCAGAAGCAGAAGCTAATATTCTAAAGCAGGGGTAGTCAAACCTGTGGTCCTTCATGGACTACAATTCCCATGAGCCCCTACCAGCATTTGCCGGCAAACGCTGGCAGGGGCTCATGGGAATTGTAGTCCATGAACATCTGGAGGACCACAGGTTGACTATCCCTGTTCCAAAGCACAAAAGCTGATGTTTCTCCCATTATCTAGAGAGACTGAAATGTAAACCACAAGGGCAGTCAATGAGCCAGCATGATGATATTCTTTGCTCTGACTCATCTGATCTTGCTTGCTGTAGGTAAAGGTAAAGGTATCCTCTGTGCAAGCACCGGGTCATGTCTGACCCTTGGGGTGACGCCCTCCAGCGTTTCCATGGCAGACTCAATACGGGGTGGTTTGCCAGTGCCTTCCCCAGTCATTACCGTTTACCCCCCAGCAAGCTGGGTACTCAATTTACCGACCTCGGAAGGATGGAAGGCTGAGTCAACCTTGAGCCGGCTGCTGGGATCAAACTCCCAGCCTCATGGGCAAAGCTTTCAGACAGCTGCCTTACCACTCTGCGCCACAAGAGGCTCTTGCTTGCTGTAGAGGGAAGACTAAAGTTCAGAGATGAGCCTTAGGGCTAGCCACAGAAGCGACAAAAATCAAGCCGGTGAGAGAGAATCTAGAGGAAGCACAAACACTCTTATCCCTTAGCGCACACTATAAGCCCTCTTCTGCTCTTGAACAAGACAAAAGTTAGGAAAGACGCTCAAAACCTGCAGCAGAGAATTTTACATGTCAGTGAAAAGTTTTTCCCCCAGCTGTTATAGTTGGAAGCTTCCCTGTGGCTGGAGGAACATAGCTGTTCAGAAGGCTGAAATCTTGTTCTGCAACAATCCACTAGAGCAGGGGTAGTCAACCTGCGGTCCTCCAGATGTTCATGGAGTACAGTTCCCATGAGCCCCTGCCAGCGAATGCTGGCAGGGGCTCGTGGGAATTGTACTCCATGAACATCTGGAGGACCGCAGGTTGACTACCCCTGCACTAGAGACCCAAGAACCCTTTCTGGCGCTTCAGAAGGACCGCAGGCCATAAATTTAATAAGGACCCCCCCTTTTTGCTCTTTCATTCCAGGCAGAAGGGGCACGTTAAGATCCCCGCGCAGCAGCAGCTCAGGGGGACGATGCTTACTTGATGTAGTTGAAATCGGCTTTCAAACTGACCGAGGCACCGCTTGCGTTTTTCTTCAGGTCGTGGGTGGCGTTCTGCCACTCTTGCACCGCAGACCAGTCCGCGATGGAAATGTAGCACTCGCAGGCTTTGTTGCCCAGGTAGTTGATCACTTCGGGGGAAGAGTCACTCGGCTTGACCAGGACTGCTTTTCGCAAATCCCCTGCGAAATCAGACACAAAAATGAGTCAGGCCCACATTGTTTGGGCCAGAGTCTCTTGATACCCTTTTGGGCCAGAGTCACTTGATACCCTTTTGGCCCAGAGTCTCTTGATACCCTTTTGGCCCAGAGTCTCTTGATACCCTTTTGGCCCAGAGTCTCTTGATACCCTTTTGGGACAGAGTCTCTTGATACACAGGCCACGAATATAGAAGATCTTTTGATTTACTTTTCTGAACTTCGCTTCTACTGAATAGAAGGGATATTTTAAGCTTCACTCAACCGCTGACAAATACAGAAACTAAATATACTACTTTTCCCATGTTGTTCCATTGTTTACAGCCATAAATAGTCAGATGTTGTGAGCCGCTGCAGGCTAGCTGGTCCAGGAGCAGCGGCATGCAAGTTTGACGAATAAATAAATGGATCAATCAATAACCAACTTCCTGAGCTTGTTCTTCTTGATCAAAGTAGCCCAGGGACAAAATCACGCTCTTGGGCCAGTGTCATTCTGCCCTCACCCAAAGCAAGCAAGGGAGGACCCACCCTTCTCTGAGAGTTAATTAGGCGAAACGAAATGAAAACAGCTCCTGCAACAAGACGAGAAACCAGCCTGGGAGAAAGGGACACCATTTCTTTCCTGGAAATGAAAAGTAGCTCCCTTTTGCCTGGTGATGACGCAGAGCCTTTGAGAGGGACCTCTGAGCTCTCAAAAGGAAGGACACCAGCCAGAGGGCGAGCAGCACTTCGCTCCCCCCCACGCTGGTTTCAGCAAGTCAGCACTGGTGTTCTCAAGTAGGAGTGAGCGCTTCGGTGTGGTTCGGCCGCCTCGGCGATCACCGAAGCCCGAGGTGGCCGAACCGCTCCGAACCGCTCATTCCTAGTCCTAAGTTTACAGCACAACAGATCTTCCGGCTCTGAAAGGGGATGTGCGCTTGTAAGAAAGCAGCATGTGATTCTCACCAGTGTCCTTCAAACCGACTCGCAAAATCCAAGGCACAGCCCGTTTCTAACTCTGCAAGCGCTCCTGACGGCGAACAAAAGGGATGCCTGCCACAAGGAGAAGGGGCAGAAAGCCGCAACTCCCGTGCTACCACACTGACATGTGAAGTCTGTGCCAATTATCGAAGCCCAGAGCTATCCCATAGCTTGTTAACAAAAGCCTGCCCCCCGTTAATACTTACCATTCAAGGAGTGTTTGGGGCTGGCGTTGTTACCGCTGGTTGAATTGGCTAATTTCAGGACGGATTTATCAAAACCTGCTACACAGCAATCCACCCCAGTCATGGCACAGAGGTGCTCCTGGTATTCCACAGCAGCTTTTTCAAACCTTAAAAAAGAATTTAAATATCACTGGTTAGCTGTACTTCTAAAGGGGATCTTCCCGATTACAGCAACCTTGCCCATCAGAAACAAACACTAGCAAATTGATCGTCATGCCAGGATCAACTGCAGGCTCACTGGCCCTATCTAGATCCCATTGTCCTGCACTCCTCTTTCTCAAAGTCCAGGGGAGAGAGTTTCAAGAAACATGCAGTTATCCTGGATTCAGACTAACACACACACACCCCATGCCCAAAACTCCAACGCTCGTCTCTCCCCCAACTCTGAAAAGCCATGGGGTACAATCAAGGGACAGACAAGGAAGAAATCTCATCCTGGCCCTTTCGTTTCCTTTCCTCCCCTCATAGAATCATAGAGTTGGAAGGGGACACACAGGCCATCTAGTCCAACCCCCTGCTCAACGCAGGATCAGCCCAGAGCATCCTAAAGCATCCAAGAAAAGTGTGTATCCAACGTTTGCTTGAAGACTGCCAGTGAGGGGGAGCTCACCACCTCCTTAGGCAGCCTATTCCACTGCTGAACTACTCTGACTGTGAATTTTTTTTCCTGATATCTAGCCTATATCGTTGTACTTGAAGTTTAAACCCATTACTGCGTGTCCTTGAAGTTTAAACCCATTACTGCGTGTCCCTCCCTACTGCTCTTCCATAATGGGAACAGCAAAGAGGAAAGGAGAGGCGGGGACAAAAAGATGTTCTCTCAGTATCAGTTGCTTCTGGGTTCTGAGTCCCAGTTTTGAAAAGAGCAGAGTGGGGCAAGATCTTGTCCACCTCCCTCAACCATGATCCACAGAGCTGAAGGCAGAACGCATCGGAAGGACACCCTGACCCACCGTCCTTCTGCTTGCAGAGCGACAGAATTGATCCAGGCAAGGCTCCTGCCGACGACAGAAGACGACCAGACAGCAATGCCTTGGATGGCCTCGGGGCAATGGAGTTCACAGAGGGCTTCCACCACCATCATGATCGTCACCTCCAATTCGTTTCCCTAGAGCGGGGAAAAAAGCAAAACTGAGACATCAACTTAGTCAGGAAAGAAACAAGGCGATCCTTCAGGATTCTTCTCACAGCCGTTGTTTTGACAGATGATCCTGACCAGCCACACCAAAACAGCTTTTAAGATTTGTATTTATTATATATATTTCTATACCACCCACCCTTCCGGCTTTGGGGAGGGCGAGGAGAACAGAAGACAACTGGGTAGCTTACAGTGATGGGCATGTGGTTCCCCATTGGCGGTTTCTATTTCATTCTCCCCTCCTCCATTTTAGGCTAACACCCACCCTGTAGGTAGGCTACACTAAGAAGGAGAGTGTGACTGGCTCAAGGTCACCCCACAAGTTTTCACAGCCAGGGAAGAATCCCAAACTTAGTCTTCCAGATCCCAATCTAACACCATATATTCTGATCCTGCCGTTGTGGGGAACGGGGATCCGCTTCATAGAACTTTTCAGTTTTCGGGAATCTGGTTACCCAGATGTGCCACATTACCACAATGGCTCATTCTCCCTAATTGCCACATCGTGGGGGACAGAAACAGCCCATGTTTTCACTGAGAATTTATTTATTTCGCCCTCAATTTAACCAATCCTAAATCCCGGAATACCTGCGAAATATTATTGGTCTTCATTTCGGTCAGCAAATCAAAGCCATGCCTGACAGTCACGGCCGGCTGCCCCGCCAGCAATCCAACCCGCATGATAGACAGTCGAATCCGTGTCAACCAGTCTTGGCAGGTCTGGCGGTTAGTGTAGAAAAAGGTTCTGATAACCTTCATGAATGGGTGAGAAAGGAAAATGTAAGCCAGTGAAACACAGCTACGACACAGAACAATTCATATTGTGTGGAATTCTGATAATTTTACAAACAAACAAATGGAACCTTCCAAGGAGAACTCAGATCTAGATCCCCCCCCCCTCCCGGCAGAGCTGGCCGCACCCTGATTGGCCCTGCCACTGCGGCTCCCGCCCTCCCTCGCGGAGCGCTCACCCCTTGCCTCACAGATGCAAGGGAGCCTCCTGCAGAAGCACTGCCACCCAGGGGGAAGGGGGGCTTTCCACTCCCTTTGGCCCAGGAAACGCTCTCACCATGGTGACAGCGCTTCCCAATCCAAAGAGAGACTCCCACTGCAGCGTGGCTGACGGGGGGTGGGGTGGGTTGAGCTCTCCACTCCCTTTAGCCCGTTTCGCGGGCCGCAGGGAGCCAAGGGCACACGCTCACATCCTGCTGCCCCTTTCAAAGCCCATTTTTAAAAACGGGCTTTGATACTAGTCTAAATACATTGCAGCGTTTCCAACTCAGCAGTTGCTACTGGAGCTCAATTTTATTACTACGGTCCCGTTTGGATGAAATATCAAGCTTTCCTTAATTGTATACGCAATGTTAATTTAGTATTTCAAGGACATCTCAGAAGAAGAAGAAGAAGGGTTGGTTCTTATATGCCGCTTATCCCTACCCAAAGGAGGCTCAAAGCGGCTTACAGTTGCCTTCCCATTCCTCTCCCCACAACAGACACCCTGTGAGGTGGGTGAGGCTGAGAGAGCCCTGATATCACTGCTCGGTCAGAACAGTTTTATCAGTGCTGTGTTGAGCCCAAGGTCACCCAGCTGGCTGCATGTGGGGGAGCGGGGAATCAAACCCGGCATGCCAGATTAGAAGTCCACACTCCTAACCACTACACCAAACTGGCTCTCAGTTTGGTGTAGTGGTTAAGAGTGGTTAGGAGAAGGCTTCCTATGGGGGGGGCGGGGGGGACATAAAAACAAAGGAAGAGATTTTCAAAGCAACTGAAAGCTACACAAATGTGACCCATACCAACGGGAGAAAAACTACAACAGTTTCTGGCAGACACCCACCTTGGGTGGGGAGGTCAGGGCATTAGCGCATCCCTCGTAAGCATTGTACATCAGCTTCTCCAGGTTCTCCAAGTACTGCAGAAGCAAGACTAGCCTCAGCTGGTTGCTGCTGTGGCCTTCGTCGTTGTCGGCTGTGGTCCACTGGCTGACGTCTTGGTCGGGGTTTAAAGTATGGGCCGCGAGACTCCGAATGATGCCTAGTGGGAAACACAGGCGACATTTCAAAAAGACCCGCGGGTCCGGCCGACAACCCAGCAACCCACCAATGGTTTGCATCCTCATGGTAAAGGGAAACAAAATGTTTAAATGTGTTAAGTCATAGAATCATAGAATCCTAGAGTTGGAAGGGGCCATACAGGCCATCTAGTCCAACCCCCTGCTCTACGCAGGATCA
>BDOT02000018.1:7738339-7756393 GCA_003118565.2 Paroedura picta
GCTGGCCGACACCATACTTTCATTTTGCAAAGACGATCCCATTGCACTTACGCCGATCAAGGAGTTCTTTGCGTTTCCAATTGTGGTCAGGGCACTCAGGTCAAAGATCACAACGAACTTTGCATTGGCCACGTCAAACACGTGGCTCTTGAAAGCATCGTGCTGGATTTCGGAACACGCTTCCGGGAGCTGCAAGCTGCAAAGGAGACTGTTCAAGGCACAGGCCATTTCTCCCAAGATGAGCTTGTAGGCTGTTTCCAGAACGGGAATGTTCTTTAGGCTCAGCACCGCTTGATAGACAGCATGCGCTGCTGCAACCACCTGGGAGACAGAAAGGACCAGTGTGTCAGTCAAGCCCAGACTGCTTTGCAACGACGGGGTCTGCAGGTAGTTGTTGTTGTTTTTTTTTTGGGGGGGGGGGGATACAACTGCCTGCCAGACATCCACCACAGTTGATAGATCCCATTTAAAATAGACTTTAGAAGAAGAAAAAGAGTTGGTTCTTATATGCCGCTTTTCCCTACCTGAAGGAGGCTCAAAGCGGCTTACCTTCCTCTCCCCACAACAGACACCCTATGAGGTGGGTGAGGCTGAGAGAGTCCTGATATTACTAAAGAAGAGTTGGTTCTTATATGCCACTTTTCTCTACCCGAAGGACGCTCAAAGTGGCTTACAGTCGCCTTCCCTTTCCTCTCCCCACAACAGACACCCTGTGAGGGAGGTGAGGCTGAGAGAGCCCTGATATCACTGCTTGGTCAGAACAGTTTTATCAGTGCCGTGGCGAGCCCAAGGTTACCCAGCTGGTTGCATGTGGGGAGCACAGAATCGAACCCGGCATGCCAGATTAGAAGTCCGCACTCCTAACCACTACACCAAACTGGCTCTCGTATTTAAACAAATAACAAAGTACATATCTTTTCAAAGAAAAGCTGTTTTACCAAAATAAAGAATTTCCATGGTGGTATTCTAAAACTCTACGCTATATATCACCTAAAGATTTAGCCAAGCCCCCTAAGGGAATACACCCACTCTCTCTCTGACGATATGTACAACCTGACTGGCAAGACTCATCAAGTCCAGGAAAGAATTCTGACAAAGTGATTAGCAGTAGTACCCGTAAAAGGACTGGCAACATAAGAGCACTGGGGGGACGGGGATGCCTAAAGTACCAACTGGTTATAGCAGGACATAAGAACATCCCATTGAAGTCCCAGCCTGCATTGCTCAAGGTAGAAAGGCAGAATTCACTCCTCCAAACCAGAATCATAGGAGCCTCCAAAGCACATGGCAGGAGACAAACGTTTTTTTATTTAAGTCTCAACTGTGCTAAATGGAGCTGTTCTCTATTCAGAGGAAGAAAAACTGTAAGTGGTAACAGGCTGTGCTTTGGGGACAATGTTTACTAGTGGGCAGAACAAACACCCTGCCGGACAAAATTGAGGAATTGCTTGTCCCCGCCATAAATAAGTGCTACTGTTTTTCTTCTGTTTCCAAAAGGTTAATCCTACCACAAAGAACTCTTCTTCTGTAAACTTTTCATTCGGATGAACGCAAGACTCAGTTTCTTTTGACATCCCAGAACCCTGATATAATTGAACCAGTAGCAAAGTTTTCACATCTTGCCATGAGAAAACGTGAATGTATTATGTCTAAAGCATGATCTTTGCCTTTGTTTTCTCTAGCAGTGGATCCTTTTGCACTTTCCCTTCTTATATTGGACTTTTATATGCTATTAAAGGCTTGTTGTTGTTGTAAACTTTTGCGTTACCTTCAGCGATACATATTTACAGGCATACGAGTCTGTCTGTTTGAAAACACTGAAATGTTCAAGTTAACAAAGTGTTTTAGATAAAACAAGGAAAGCTTTACCTCTTTTTCCTTATGGTACCGGAGCATAAGCAGTTTTGACTCCGGTATAAATAGCTTCTCTATAAACGATGACGGGAGTTTTGTATTTATTTGTTCAACGATCTAAGACAAAAATAAGCACTCGTCATACCTGCAGTCCCTTATGGAGCCCCGATTTTTGAAAACTTTGCTTTTTAAGACCTACTTCCAGAAAACTGGCAACTACAACTAGCAAATTTAAAACCACTGCAATGCAGGATTCCTGCTACGTTTGCCGACTGTTCACACACAATCCAGCCTACCGTTCTTCCCTATAGCACAGTATAAGCGGCCAACGGATACCAGAACTGCAATGGTTCTTAGTATTAGTAGAGAGATTTAGTACAAGCTCCATCTACATTTTGACAGCAGAACAAGAAAGTTTGTGTGTGGAAAGAGTTCCAATCATCAGTTACGAAGCTCACTATATCAAGTTACCCCCACAAAGAAGCCCAATTTTTCCACTCCCCCCGCCTCACACTTTCAAATAACATCTAGATAACTCAAAAGTTTGCATACTGTTTTGTGTCCTTTGGCCTCAAAACAGTCTTAACGTGGATTCTGCTTTTCGATTTTCCCCCCCTGGAACAACACAGCTACCTCTAACTTCTACGAACAAGTTCGATCCTCTCAGCCCACCCAGACCTTTCCCCAGTCTACAGGGAAACCACCCCAATCCAAAAACGAAAGCTAGGTTTCCCAACGCCCTCCTCTTATTAACTTGAAGGGGGGAAGGGGGGTGTCATTTATCCAGTAAGCCCAGATATGATGAGGGTTGTATGTACCAGCATCAATAAGTTCAACACCGAGATGATATAATCAGTACCACAAGCCTGACAATTCTCCAGCTGATCCAGCCCATAGGTAATGACCATGTCGCAGTGCACATTCATGCTGGGGTCCAGGCTGCCAAGCAAGACGCCGACGCACTCGTTGGCTGCCGTCAGGACAGCCTCCGAAAAGAATACTTGGTTGGCAGCGGTCACACACCTCATTACTCTGTACAGGACCTGGGGGGAAAAGGGGGGGGGGAGAATGAGTACACAATACGGGAGGACATTTCCCTCCAAGTTAGCCCTAAAACTGCCCTGCTATTTAGAGCTTTCCCCATCATTTCTTTACTAAGAAGAAAGCACTGTATAGAAAATCATAAGCATTATTTAACCAGAAAGGAGAGAAAGGAATCATAGAGTCGAAAGGGATCTTCACAGTCGTCTAGTCCAGTGGTCCCCAAGCTTTCTGAGGCTGGGGACCGGCAGGGCAACTGCCCCACCCGCGTATCGCACACGCGCGGGCCACAGCCACGCATGCGATCATGCGCCATGCGTGGCTGAAATAGCGCGTGCGCGGCACTTTTGCGCATGCGCAGTGCGCGGCGCGGCCCTGATTCCCTCTCCCCGCCCTCCCGCAGTAACAAGCTTCCCGGCCTGGGAAGTTTTTTACTGCGGGGGGGGGCGGGGCGGGGAGAGGGAGCCGCGGCCCGCAGGTTGGGGACCACTGGTCTAGTCCAACCCCCTGCACAATACTCACAACAACCTGGCCACCCACAGTGACCCCAATTGCATGCTCAATTGATCCCCCACCACCACCAGAGTCCAACCTGGAGGAAATTCACCCACCATCCCACAGTGGTGATTAGCAATTCCCTGGGTGTGCCAGGAAGGGCCCCAAGAGACAAACACTGGCCCATCCCTTCCTGCCCACCCACTCCCCATCTGCCTAAGTTCATTAAAGAAAGCAAAAGCAGGGCAAATACATTCTAATGTTTTAAAAACTGAGAAATCTAAAGCACAGACTGAGCTGCTAGAATCTGCACCACTCAGTGTTCGTATCCAGTTCTTGTAACTCATGAACCAAACTCCCAAGCAGCAAGAAGTGCACCAAAAAGTCTTACATCCGTTACATAAGCTTCCGTAATGGGTGGCCCTCTAATGGGGCTGAACCGCTCTCCGATACTCCTCACCACCGTGCTGAAAACCCGGAGCAGCGCTGCCAGCTTGGGCAGTGAAACAGAAGGAGGCGGTATGTCTTCATCCACGGATTCTCCAGACGCCACGTGGCTGAGGTCCTAAAACAGAACAGAGCGTGTGTGTTGAATGCAAACGAAAGCGAAGACTTGATCATAAAGCGAAGCCATGTTATCATAAATCTTCTGCGCCCACACGAGCACGTTGAGATTAAATCTGGCGTTCAGGCCTCTCAAGAAAACGAAGATCGTGGCATCCGGCCCTCTCGATTCCTGGCAAATAGATGGGGGAAGAAATGGAGGTAGTGACAGATTTTATTTTCCTGGGCTCCAAGATCACTGCAGATGGGGATTGCAGCAAAGAAATTAAAAGACGCTTGCTCCCGGGGAGGAAAGCTATGGCAAATCTAGACAGCATCCTAAAAAGCAGAGACGTCACCCTGCCAACAAAAGTGCGTTTAGTCAAGGCTATGGTCTTCCCAGTTGCAATGTATGGCTGCGAAAGTTGGACCATAAGGAAGGCCGAGCGTCAAAGAATTGAGGCTTTTGGACTCTGGTGCTGGAGAAGACTCTTGCGAGTCCCTTGGACTGCAAGGCGAACAGACCGGTCAGTCCTCGAGGAGATCAGCCCTGACTGCTCCTTAGAAGGCCAGATCCTGAAGATGAAACTCCAATACTTTGGCCCCCTCATGAGAAGGAAGGACTCCCTGGAGAAGAGCCTGATGCTGGGAGCGATCGAGGGCAAAAGAAGAAGGGGACGACAGAGAATTTGGTGGCTGGATGGAGTCACTGAAGCAGTAGGTGCAAACTTAAATGGACTCCGGGGAATGGTAGAGGACAGGAAGGCCTGGAGGGTCATTGTCCAGGGGGCCGCGATGGGCCGGACATGACTTCGCACATAACAATAACAATCAGGCCTCTCCGCTTGTACACACGCTGGCAGGAGCTCGTGGGAATTGTAGTCCATGGACATCTGGAGGGCTGCAGTTTGACTACCCCTGCCCTAAAGGGCTGTCTTAGCTTGATGGTGACCCGATGGCACTTTCTAGCGCCACATCAAAGCTTAGTGAACAAAAATGGTTAAAAGCAACACAGAATCTCAGGTTATTTAATTTGTGCTACACTTTTCGTTCCAGAAGGACCACTCTCCCAAAGATGGCCTGCCTGGAATGGAGAAAAATAATCTGGAGATGCTTCCACCTCCTCTGGGGTGGCATTGCACTCAAACTCCAGTTCTTATTAAGCCTGTCTGGCCAATCCCAACCCCCTTTCATTTCTTCTCACTCTGCTGATTGCTGAAAATTGGAGGAATATACAAGTCCGGCAAATTATATGGCATATACAGCTCCATTACCATCAATCATAAGGAAAACTTGCATAGATTCAAGTGGGTAGCTGTGTTGGTCTGAAGCAGCACACCAAAACAAAATCGGAGCCCAGTGGCACTTTTAAGACCAATGAAGATTTATTCAAGGCATGAGAGCTTTCGAGTGCAGGCACTCTCCCTCAGACTAAATGCTTGCACTCAAAAGCTCACACCTTGAATAAATCTTTGTTGGTCTTAAAGGTGCCACTGGACTCCGATTTTGTGTTGAAGGAAAACTCGCAACATTAATCTTACATCTCAAGCAACAATTGTTTTAAGCTGGAAGGGCTTTTTCAAGGGTTTCGCTCATGGCTACCATGAAAGTAAGATTGAGACCAGGGGAGGGGAGAGGGAAGCCAGAAATACCAACATCTAAACCAATATTGATTAAAACATTGCATATTTTAAATCTCGCTTAATGCACTTCAAAGCACTGCTTGAAATGCTACTTTAACACGTTTTACATGCGGTCACAGTCAACTCTTTCCAAAATCCACAATGCAGTATTTGTGTGTGTGTGTGTGTGAATGGCACAGGGAGGGAGGTACCATGTCAGAGTTCGCCTAATAGCCGTCTCCTTTCCAGTCATCACCCAAGTTGTATTACCTCAGCATACGCTTCCATATCCTCAAGAAACTGACCCAAAAGTGTGGTCGAAAAGGCGAGATCAGCGACCCAAAAGGGCTCCAGGCTCTGTAGCCATCCTGCCAAAGAAGAAAAAAGAAATCAGACCACTAGAAACACAAGAAAGTTGAAAGTATAATTGGCTTGACTTATCCTTATCCATTGTTGTTCCTCTATATATTTCTGAAACAGCCTAGGGGGTGGGGCGTGTCTGGCTGTCCAAGTTGGAAAAGGGCCAATCAGGGTGCAGCCAGCTTTGTCATGATTGGCCCTGCCCTCCGGCCCTGGACACCTCAGTCCTGGGGCCAGCAGCAGGTAAGGGGAGGGGGCCCTGGGCAAAGGATCGTGGTGGGGGGCCTCCTAACGAGGGCCTCTTGGCCTGCTAGGCTGGGCCTGCTCACGAGGGCCTCCTGGCCAGCTGGCTGCCTGCTAAGGAGCTCTGTCATGGGCCTGCTAACGAGCTGGCCAGCCCCTGCCTGCCCCACTTGATTTGGCTGCGAGCTGCGGCCCAAAGCCACCTTAAGAGGACCCTTTCAGGAACGGGCTTTGAAGCGAGTATATTAATAAATAAAACTAAAGTAGCAAAAGTAAATAGCCAGCAACAATGACGCCTAGTTCTGTTGCATGTGACTACAGGACCAGCAGCACTCATCTTCAACAGGGAAATCAAAACAGTACAGAACGGCCAGCTCATCTAAAAGAAGGTATAAGGCTAGACAGGGATAAAGGAGCATATCTAAACTGACACTGTGGCCACTGCATCATCCTGGTTTGTGGCAGAGTGCATGCTTTGTAGGTGGAGGCTTCAGGCCCACTTGACAAGGCACTAAGGCTGAAGGGGTTTAGCAAAGACTCTCTGCCCAAGAACCTGGGGATCAGACGATCCTGAGCTAGGGATATATCCTGAGCTCATGTATACAGATAATTCACATCTAGTGAAGCCAATTTCACATTATTATTTTTCCCCCAGATTTATTCCCCGCCACTCCCTGCTCGGCTCGTGGCGGGTTACAACACCTTATAAAATCCCCATTAAAACACCCATGAAAAGACATCCAAAAAGCCCAACGTGGCGGAAAACTCACTCCCAACCCCCACTACTAGAGGAGTAGAGAAGGAGATCTAACCATGTCCTATTCAAACCCCGGATGGACGGACGGACGGACGGACGGGGGGGGGGGGGCTCGATCTACCTCGCTGATTAGGAAGATGATCCTGCACTGAGCACGGGGTCGAGCTAAATGGCCTGTATGACCCTGTCCGACTCTACGATTCTACACGGCTGTCGCGTACAAATATTTCATTTTTCAAGACTTACCGGACACTTGTTGAGTCAGAGAAGGTTTCTGAGTGTGGTCGATGTGCCACCCAACCAATATGTCAACCGTGTCCTTGGAAAAGCAACAAACAAAACGCTGACCCATCTGTAAAGCATTATGCGTCTGCACATATTTAAAAAGCAAGGCGAGCACGCTTACCCTGAAGTTTGTGCTGAAAATGTGAGGGTAGCAGCGAGACACGAGAAGGATGCACTTGACACATTTACAAAGCAGTTCTGGTGTGTCCACGTTCTCCAGGATAGACTGCAGGCTGGTCATGACAAGCTTTAAAAGGGGCAAAAAAAACCCTGTCAGTTTATTCAAAACACTATTTGCAGTATACAAAACAATTGATCCAATAAATCACACGGCCTGCTTAAAAATGAATCATTTAGAAAGGCTTGCAGTGAAACAAATGGCAGCTCCAGACTGAACAGTTTGCATTCTCCACAA
The DNA here is from genome assembly GCA_003118565.2 of Paroedura picta. Lineage (NCBI taxonomy): Eukaryota > Metazoa > Chordata > Lepidosauria > Squamata > Gekkonidae > Paroedura > Paroedura picta. The sequence continues at coordinate 7,745,955 of BDOT02000018.1, forward strand.
GCTGCATGTTCAGCAAGCGAGCCATGTGAGTGGAAAGTCTTCTGACGTCTGTCAGGAACTGGTCGCTTGAGATGCGTCAGAAGACTTTCCACTTGTATGGAGGGGAATAAGACGGCAGGGCTGCTGTGTAGTCTACACCCCAGGCTCCTCCCATTTTATTCCAGCTTGACACACTTCTCCTGTCCCTCCCAGACACTACAAACCAAGCATGAGCACTTCAGCGAGGTTTGAAGAAGAAGAAGAGTTGGTTCTTATATGCCGCTTTTCTCTCCCGAAGGAAGCTCAAAGCGGCTTACAGTCGCCTTCCCTTTCCTCTCCCCACAACAGACACCCTGTGAGGTGAGTAGGACTGAGAGAGCCCTGATATTACTGAAGAAGAAGAAGAGTTGGTACTTATGTGCTGTTTTTCCCTACCCAAAGGAGGCTCAAAGTGGCTGACACTCGCCTTCCTTTCCCTCTCCCCACAACAGACACTCTGTGAGGGAGGTGAGACTGAGAGAGCCCTGATATTACTGAAGAAGAAGAAGAGTTGGTTCTTATATGCCGCCTTTTCTCTACCCGAAGGAGGCTCAGAGCGGCTTACCGTCGCCTTCCCATTCCTCTCCCCATAACAGACACCCTGTGAGGTGGGTGAGGCTGAGAGAGCCCTGATATCACTGCTTGGTCAGAAGAGTTTTATCAGTGCCATGGTGAGCCCAAGGTCACCCAGCTGGCTGCATGTGGGGGCGCGGGGAATCGAACCCAGCATGCCAGATTAGAAGCCTGCACTCCTAACCAGTACACCAAACTGGCTCTCAGTGCACACTACACCAAAATGGTTTGGCCACCTCAGCGATCACCGAGTTTAAGAATTTAAGTATAATGACTTATTCTTGAGTAATTACAATGACCAAGTAGATCATCATCTGGAAACTGAAAAATACTTATCTGTTATATTGCTTATTATTATACTATCTTTTTTCTTTTATGTTTTTATTGTGTTTACTGTTCTTTGGATTTTTTCTCTCTAAAAAATTTATTAAATTCATAAAATCTATACAGAAAAAGAAACATTTCAGAAAGCAGTATATATTTTGGCTCTAACACGCCAATACACAAAAGCTGCTTACGATTCTATTAATTCATTTAAGAAAATCATTCCACAAACAGAAAAATTGGTCTACTTTTACTTTTTCTTACTTGCATTACAGATGAAAAGGCTTTCTTCTCCCCCACAGTCTCCAAAGCTTTGTATGTTGCACACAAATAAAGAAGTTTAACTTCGTCTTTCGTGGATGAGCTAAATTTGCTAAAAATCCATTTAAAGATCTTCTCAGCTTCGTAGCTCAGAGAAGCACAAAGCAGGCCGAGACAGCAAGCGCCCTCCTGTCTCAGCTCTTGAAGCAATTTGCTACTGCATGGACAAAGAAGACAAAAAAAACACACCTTTTACTTATGGAAACGGGATGAGAGGCCTGCACAATCGGGTATCACTTCCGCTAAGACAACTGTGAAGGTCCACAATCATTCATAGTGGGGTTTCTCTATTTGCATTCATTTACCAAAGATCATAGAATCACAGAATCACAGAGATGGAAGGAAGTTCCAGGGTCATCTAGCACAACCCCCTGCAGAATGCAGATAATGGCCACATAATGGATGCTCCTATGATTCTGGTTTGGAGGAGTGAATTCTGCCTTTCTACCTTGAGCAATGCAGGCTGGGACTTCAATGGGATGTTCTTATGTCCTGCTATAACCAGTTGGTACCTTAGGCATCTCCCCCCCCCCCAATTCTCTTATGTTGCCAGTCCTTTTACGGGTACTACTGCTAAGCACTTCTCTTATGTTGCCAGTCAGGTTGTACATATCAGAGAGAGAGTGGGTGTATTCCCTTGGCTAAATCTTTAGGTGATATGAGCCCTATATGTTGGGGTAGCAGTCTGAGGAATTCTCAGAAAGATATGTGAGAACAGAAAACTTCAAAACATTGTTTAAAAAAAAATGCCCAGTGACAATTACATATAGTGTAGAGCAGTGGTCCCCAACCCCAGGTCCGGGGACCGTGGATCAGTTGGTACAGGGCCGCGGCTCCTCCTCGTCCTCCTCCCCAGCTGCTGCCTCGGGGGCTGCCTTGCCACTCTGCCGCCAGCTCACCTTTGGTGTTCTCCAGCAGCCGCCATGGCTGGGGCTCCCCCTCGGCGAGGCACTGCGCAGCTGCTGCTGGCAGCGCCCCCCAGTGGTTGGCGGGAAGTCAGGGGCGCCGGCGGGAAAGCAAGTGGAGCAGGGGCTCAGGTGGCGGCGACATCCCTCGGCAAAGGACTACCTCCCCCTGGACCTCAGTAAAATTGTCAAGTGTTGATCGGTCCCCGGTGGTAAAAAGGTTGGGGACCACTGACCTACACAATCCCTTCTGTCCACCCACTTTCAATCTGTCTAAATTCACAGACTTAGCATTTCCCACAGGTATTTTCGAGGGCTTTCTTCCCAAGATCATTCCCCTCATGTGGAAGCTGCACGATTATGTGGGTTGCAGTTGTGCACATGGGACCAAAACTGCCTTGCCCCCCCCAGCAGAGATTGTCACACCCACACACATCTACGCAAACAAGCTCTCTCAAAGAGAAAAAATGTTTGCCAGATTAATCTTGCTTGTTTAGTGACCCTGTCATATGCTTAGAAGTTCTCCCTCAGAAAATTCAGTTTGGAAAAAAAACCCACAGAATCATCCAAACTGAATTGAGAGCATCCTCTGAACGGCTTAGATTCCCGCATTCCAACTTACCTTTCGTTAAGCACGTCATGTATGGCAGTCAAGATATTATCCAGTTGTTTAACAAGCACCTACGACAGGAGACAGAAACATCATTTAGACTTTGTACTCTGGTGAGACAAGTTCAGCTCGCTATATCATTTTTAAAAAGGCTACCAGTGTTTGATATTCTGTTCGGTCCTGTGCAACTCAATTGGTTTTGCAACAATCTAGTTTGGGAGCCCTTATAAAGGCTAGGTCACCAATGGCACTATGTGCAATGCTGCTCTTCAGCCGGCCGGTTTCCCACTGAACAGGATACAGTGGCCAGAAGGCCTCCGCAGCAGTCACTCAAGATTCTGAGACACTGTCTCATTTAACACTAAAAATATTATTTCCCTTTAAGGCATCAAGTTCAGTCCCTAGTAAACCATCTTCCAACCACCCCCATCAGAAGAGGTTAGCCATCCCTTAAGTAATTTGTTGAATAGAAAAGGTGGGACATGAGGAGCTGGTTTACGCATTTTGCTGGGTTTATGGAGCCGCCTCCTAGTCTGGAACCCATGGTCCCTGACCCATTCAATCCTCGTGGGTCCTTTGGAAAACCATCAGGAATCCGGAAGGGTGGAGGCCCACAACACTAGGCCCACAACAAACAGCTAAAGCTGAGGAGCATATGAAGTTTTTGCTTGCTCTGGCCTCTTTCTGAGCTCCCAAAAGACTGCTGCATGTTTCCCAGAAAAGGAGCTGTTCTTTGACAGAAGGGGGACACCAACTCCATCCTTGCTCCTCCTAACTGTGATGAAACTGATCACCCGTTCTCTCCCCCCCCCTTAAAGTGCTGGGGAAGATCAGCCTCAACAGGGCCAAAAGAAAAGAGCAAGCCAATCTCTAATCCTATCCTCTCCGTGGAAGAAGCAGTTCCCCCTGATGGGAATGCCTACACAGCAATGAGAATCCCTCATGTCAGAGCAGCAACAAAAGGTGAGGAATAAAAAAATGCATTAAGTCTTCTTCAATTCCACTGCCTTGCCCACTACTTCAGGATTCCAAGCAGTTAAGTATTAAGCCAGTGTGTAGGCAGAGTGGAGAGTACTGAAGAAAAAAAAAAACACAGAGTATGTGGAGCACATAGCTGCTCTGGGACTCCCTGGTTCTGGCCCCCTCTTTCTCTTACAGACACACACACACACAAACTTCCCTCCCCTCCACTGGCCTCCGAAGACTGGCGGTGGTGTCACCAAAGCAGCAAATGAGGTTCTGTGCTGGGCCACGCTGCTCTGGTGGCGCTGGCGCTGCTGTGGGCCATCTACTGGCACGCTCCAAAGCAGGACAACGGACTTCACGTCCGTTATCATTTCCGTTACAGGGACCACGCCAGTAGATGTGTTCCACATCAAGAAATGAATATTCCTGCAACCCAGAAAAATCCTGCCGGTTCCATAAATGACATAAATCAAGGGAATGTGAATATGTGAGTTAGGAGCTGCACAGGGCACCACAGCCTTAACCACATACACACGCTCACCCAATCTCATACCTAAAAGATGGCCACCTTTCATTCTGAGGCATACGATATTAATATGTTGACTGAAGACAAATATCCATGCACTACTTTACCAGTTTGTTCTCTGGTTGCTGAATGAATTCTTTCAGTTGCTTTACAGTAGCCAGTCTTCGATCTCTGTCGTCTTCCCGAGTAATCCTCCGAAGAAGATTTGACAGTCGAGACTCATCAGAGTAAGACAATGATCGGTCTGGAAACAGGAGCATGACCATGGATGATATTCAATCGAAATTAGGGATGGGCACAAACCAGAAAATTCCAGTTCAGTTCAGGGCGTTCCTGAACCAAGCACCCAAACGCACCCCCTGCTCCACCCCGAAACAAACGAATCTGGTTTGGGCCACTACGTTTCACTTCTTCCCGCATGGAAGCGGAGGGAAACCTGGGAGGGGATGGTGGTGCAGAAATGGCTTGGAGGTCTTTCGGCCTGACAGCTGACAGCCGTGCAGGCCCTGCTGGCAGGCAGAATGGGCTGCAAACCTTCTCAGCAGGCTTCTCCAAAGGGAGGGAAGTGGTATCTCATGCTGACCATGCTTGCAGCCATTTTGGCCTGACAGCAGGGTCTTCCTGTGGGCCAGGCTGAGGCTGTTCTACCCGTCCTGCCCATTTGCAGGAGGGGAGGGGGTTATGCAGCAATCTGTTCTGCCCCAGTCAGAGATGCAAGTGCCATGCCTGGTGGAATGAGGAGGGCCAAAGAGGTTGTGAGCTCATTAACTGCTACCTATGTTATTCTTTTGCTATCTCCAACTTGTGGCCTTGAATTCCAAGTGAGCTCTCGATTCTTGCCTGTATTGACATACAGTGTCTTACCTTTTGTGCTTCGTTTGATAATAACAGGGAACAAGTGGTGTACATATTGGGGGGAGGGAGCATCTGGAGACTTGGGAACAGGCAGCCAAACTGAGAGGGGGGGCTGAACATGTATCTTAAAGAGGCAAACTTGACCTAGTCTGGCAATTCTGTCAAAGGCCTGGAGTATGTCTGTAAAACCAATAAATAAAGACTTCTTTACTGTGACAAGAGTCAGATTACTGGGCAATTCAACAGGAACCTCACAGGTCCCCATGCTAGGCCAAAAGGACAGGAAGCCTTTTCAGAGCGCCGAAGGGAAGCAAATCCAGCACGCTGAAACTCCTTGGAGCCATTTTGGGTTGTCACCCTAAACGGCTGCCACTCAACTCCCAAACTGAACCAGACAAAGGTCCGTAAAATGTCCAAGGAGGCGCCTCCTCAAACATCAGTTCAGGAGACATAAACTGAGGCCTTCTCATGAGAAGATTTGATTCATGCGCTAATCAAAATATCAAGATCAAATCCGAAGTGAGATACAAGCTATTATTATAGTTACTAAGAAAGAAAAACACAAGTAGCTCTGATACCAATGGTAACGTCTAGTCATTGATTTTTACTATACTTTTATTTTTAGAAAGGGCCAACTGCGAGCAACTAGTTTTACACCTTGTCGTTTTCACACAGCCCATTACTATCGTCTGCCCTCTATCGTGACTGCTCAAGTCCAAGACTTCATCTGAGCACGGAATTATTACACACAGACCCCATCTAGTCTCATACATTCAAGACAGTGCCTGGATTCCATCGATTTATCATACTCTAGGGCAGGGGCAGTCAAACTGCGGCCCTCCAGATGTCCATGGACTACAATTCCCATGAGCCCCTGCCAGTTCGCTTACTCCCCAATAGTAGCCTCGTTACTTTTCTCAGGAAAGACCACAAATACCACTGAGAACTGAGCCTATTCCTTCTTGCAAAACTCAACTTGTTCTTCCTTGTAGTTCAATCCGTCAGATTAATTATGACAAGGATAATATTTCAATGGCTCCCCTTAACGTATGTGGCATAAAAGAAACTGGTTCATCTAGCAAGTGTTTGGAGGATGGAAAATCCTGTTCCAGACCCTGGGGCCGCCAGGAGTAAATTTAACACCCATGCTGTTGGAGCCCAACACCGCAAGGCAGGACGCATGCGATGGAGAAGTGTCGCCCTCACGCACACACATATTGGGAGTCCTCCACAACCATCTCCATCACAATGAGCATTGTTACTGTGTTAAAGCATAAAGATTCAGTCAGTTGATACAAATGTTTTTTTTTCTGGGGAAAAGGTTGTACTTATAATTCACATTTTCTCCTTTCTTGCTCCAATTAGTTTTCTTAGAAGAAAAAAGACTGGCTTGCTTCACAGAGTCAACTACTCTGGTACTCCAGGGATCGATGGCAAACTATGATCACAGAATGCTCAAAAGTTTAGGAAGAAGGCAGAAACACATAAAGGTAAAGGTAAAGGTATCCCCTGTGCAAGCACGGAGTCATGTCTGACCCTTGGGGTGACGCCCTCTAGCGTTTTCATGGCAGACTCAATACGGGGTGGTTTGCCAGTGCCTTCCCCAGTCATTACCGTTTACCCCCCAGCAGCAAGCTGGGTGCTCATTTTACCAACCTCGGAAGGATGGAAGGCTGAGTCCACCTTGAGCCGGCTGCTGGGATTGAACTCCCAGCCTCATGGGCAAAGCTTTCAGACGGCTGCCTTACCACTCTGCGCCACAAGAGGCTCTTAAGGGGGTTCCAAATCCATTTTCTGACTTTAACCAAAAGAAATATATATGGCCCCTTCTAACTCTATGATTCTAAATGTATTGCAGCCATTCAATCTTGACACTACACATTTTGATAGGGATGAACATTTGCTCGAGGGCCTTCCGTCAGACAATTATCCTCCAATCCAGGCATAAAGCTTACCTTGTGTTTTCCTCATGTCTTTTGCGACTAAAGCACGATTCCCATGCTGAACACTGGTAAAATCAGGATTGTTCACATTGTTAACTCTCAGCTCTTGCCCCAACGACTTCCGACCATAAGTATTTTCCCCAGATCCTCCATTGACGCTGTAGCCACCTAGAGAGGAGGATACATACCGGAAGTCACACTTGCTGATTTCTCTTGGAGCCAAATGTGACCTTAAAGTTTTCCACTTATTTACTTTACAAAGATTAGCTGGCCTTTGCCGCAGAGTTTTATTTAATTTTCAGATTTGCATGCCATCCGTCCCCAAGGGCCTATTTTAAAAGACTCTCTCAGACTGAATTAATTACACTAGCTAGCATTTTTTTGCATATGACAATTAAGTACCCTTTTCTTCATTCTGTACATCACCGGGGACTCTGATATCATTGTGTCTATGTCGAGATACCACCGCTGAATTTGAGGGTTGTAATCCATAGGAGGAAGAAGTACTCCGGTCTCTGAAGGAAGAGTATTTTAAATTCTCTTGGTCAGCTGCTGCACTATCAGATCTGCAAAAAGAAATAGAAACGTTAAATTGAATCCAGATTGTGCAGCACTGGAAAGGACCACGGAGGCCATCCAGTCCAACCCCCCCACCTTCTTGAGGACTTATAAACACACACACTCATCACAGGTGCTCATCCAATCTCCCCCTAAAGATTGCACCACTCTCCGAGGCAGCATAGGCAGCTCAACCAAACGCAGAATTAATATTTCATAAAAATAGACCAAAAATAGTTAAAAATATTATTGATGTCAGTATAAATAAGTCAGTTGGTGAAAAACAGCCCCTTAGGATGTTTCCTATATGCTCCCCAGAGCCAGAATATAGTTTGGGGCTTCTTATGATGGTAGATGATACATGACAAGTAATGATAGTGGACGTTACCATGTCACTGACCCCAAACAAAGCCTGGCAGAAGAGTTCTCTTGCAGGCCCTGCAGAACTGTATTAGTTCTGGCAGAGTCCAGATATGTTCCAGGAGCTCATTCCACAAGGCAGGGGCCAGGACAGAAAATGCTTCTCAAGAAAATGCTTTTCAAATACTTCTTAAGAATCTCAAACTCCAAAGGGAACAAACCTCCTCCACCACGTGAACCATTTGTTAAAATAAGATCTAATAGAGCTTGTGGCATCTTCTACCTTTTAAACAATCACATTGCCTGCAAGGGAGGTAAGGAATTTGACCTAGTAGTCTTTCCAGAGTTCAACCTTCAGCAAATATCAGGATAATTAAAATCCCTCATAACTACTAGGACTCTACTCCTTGAAAGTTTAATCATTTGAAACACAAGCAAGCAAGCAAACACAAGCAAGCAAGCTCCTCCAAGGTTGTCACTTGGAGGAGGGCAGGATGCTGTTTCTGTTGGCTGCAGAGGAGAGGACACGCAGTAATGGGTTTAAACTTTAAGTACAACGATATAGGCTTAGGATGCTTTGGGCTGATCCTGCGTTGAGCAGGGGGTTGGACTAGATGGCCTGTATGGCCCCTTCCAACTCTATGATTCTATGATTCTATGATCATTTGTAGCAGAAAAACATCACCTGAATGATCCTATCAAACTGAGGTGGTGGTCTAGTATGATAATGTTATCTGTTTAGTTGTGTCCGACCCTCGACGATTCTATAGGTAAGTCTTCGCCATGCACCCGTCTCTGACTGCTTCTTTCAGTTGGTTCATGGTCATCTCTGTATCGGCTTTGATCGTGTCGAGCCAGCAGATCCTTTGGCGTATAGTATAGTATAGTAAAGACCCCTACCAAGATTTGTTTACTATTTTTCCCATTTTTAATTTCCACCCAAGCGCTTTCAACCCAATTTTCAAAATCAAAATCATTGTTCTACCAGCTGGGGGCCAGGACAGAGAAAGCTCTGGCCCTTGTTGAGGACCGACGTGCTTCTTTGGGGCCAGGGATCACCAGCTAGTTGGTGGCGGTGGAGCATAATGCTCTTTTGGGGGTGTAGGCAGAGAGATGGTCTCTCAGGTACACTGGGCCCAGACCACATATGGCCTTGAAGATAAGTCTGATCCAGAATTCAACTGGGAGCCAGCTGAGTGGTTGGAGTACAGGCCAGATGTGGGATCTCCATGATGTCTTAGTGAGAATCCTGGCCACGGCGTTCTGCAGCAGTTGTAGTTTCTGGATCAAAGATAAGAGTAGGCTCGTGTAGAGCGAGTTGCAGAAGTCTAGAGATGACTGTTGCATGGATCACTGTGGCAAGGTGTTCTGGGGCCAAGTAGGGCACTAGTAGCTTGGTTTGGCGGAGGTGGTAAAATGCCAGTCTCGCTACCTTTGTGATCTGGGCTTCCGGAAGCCAGAATAGTATGGACCTTGGGCCAAAATTTCCTCCAAAAATGCCAGGAGCTAGTCTGCTATGGCCCTCTCAACTACAGGCCCAGAATGCAAGATGTGATACTGGGCAGCAGCTGGCAGGGTCCTGTGCGTCCAGCAAAGGTATCTTAAGTAGAGGGTAGACCACTGCTGCCTTAAGCCCATGAGGGAATTCTCCCAAAGGGAAAGGTTAGCAATGTCCATCAAGGGGCCTCCTATCCACCAGTTGACGCCCGTGACTAGCCATGACGGACAGGGATCCAAGGGGGAGGTGGTCTTTAGCAATTTGTCCACTTCGGTTAAAGAGAAGCCATCTGAAGCCATCAAACCTTAACCCCGTGATGGCCATGGAGCTCCCAGTTCACATTCTGCATCAATCGTGGCAGGAAGTTCACAGCAGAGCACCAAGACTTTATCCACACAAAAGCTCACTAATGCCTCACAACGTAAATCCAATACACTAGCATTTTGACGCCCTTCCTCCAGGGCAGTAAGTGATCAACTACCCTAAATAATTCTGCCAGGCAAGAGCTTGTGGATGCGATTTCCCTGGTGAAGAAATCACGCTTTGCCACTTTCACCGCCATCTCCTACACCCACATAAGCATGTGATAAGATGTTCTTGTCGCCTCACCGAGAGTCTTCTGCCACACCTGGCTCTAGCCGTCTCACTTCCCTCACTTCCTTCTTCCTCTCCTAGACTAGAAATACTCAGTTTACATCCCAATTCCAAAAGAAGGAGACATTGAGGATTACGGCACCTGTCATAGCATCACCACATTAATTCCTCATTCAAGCAAGGCGACGCTCACAAATTTACAAGATTTTTATTATATAATATATGGGCAAAGCCCAGTACACCTAGGAATGCATCAGATACTAGAGCGTAGGTCTGGAGCATGGCCTTCCTGGGTATTGCCCCCCCCCCCAGCACAGCAAAGTGAGTAAAGATTAACAGACTCAAATAGCAAGAGCTAGGTTTGTCGTCGTCCCCCCGCCACTCCTCC
>BDOT02000018.1:7756430-7771530 GCA_003118565.2 Paroedura picta
GGAGGAAGGAAGGAAGGAAGGAAGGAAGGAAGGAAGGAAGGAAGGAAGGAAGGAAGGAAGGAAGGAAGGAAGGAAGGAAGGAAAAAGGGAGAGATCAAAGGAAGGAAGGAAGGAAGGAAGGAAGGAAGGAAGGGAGGGAGGGAGGAAGGAAGGAAGGAAGGAAGGAAGGAAGGAAGGAAGGGAGATGAGAGGGGCCTGGAAAATGTTGCACAGGCAGGATGGCGTGTTTCCCAGGCCTGCAAGGGCCAGCCCAGTGCACGGCAGCCCTCAAAGAGGCCTACGGACACCGACGCAGACCTGGTTGGAGGGGTGTGCAATGTCCTCTGGGCCTCCGAGGGCTGCCCAAGTGGACAGTGGCCCTTGAAGAGTCTTGCACGTGGCAGCACAGAACTGGTTGGGGTGGCATGTGGCATCTTCTAGGCCACTGAGGGCCCCTGAACCTGGGCAGGCAACCATTTCCTGGTCTCCTGCCCTCAAACTCCAGGATCGTGGGTGAGTGGGTGGCCTTAGAGGCCTCATTGGCCTTCCTGGGGCTGGCCTGCAGCCCAGCCTCTCCCTCTCCCAAGCCACCCAGCTTGGCCAGCTTATCTTTGAGAGGTGGGCAGGAAGAGGGGTGGGCTCTTCCACCTGGAGGGAGCAGGAAGGAAAGGCAGCTGGGGCAGGTCATCCCTATCTGATTGGCCCTGAGGGGAGTGAGGGCCAATCAGGTAGGGGGTGAGTTGTCCTTCCAGTCAGTCTTTGATTTTATATTGTTTTCTTATGAACGGGCGCTATTGCTTGAGGGTGGGAATCATAGAATCATGGAAGGGACCTCATGGGTCATCTAGTCCAACGTCCTGCACTGTGCAGGGCACTCACAGAAGGAAAGAGAAGAATGCACAGAATGGATGATGGATAGTTTAAGTCATTCTGCACACTGAGTTTTTGTGTGGGGGAGATGAATGGCCTTTCTATCCCATACAACTTTAAAAAATTCTATGACTTAATATTGAAAGCCGTGGCCTTCACTATGAAAGCCCTGAGCAAGGCTGTTAGTAGGGGTGAGTGCTTCGGCATGGTTCAGCCGCCTCGGCGATCACCGAAACCCGAGGTGGCCAGCCCCCCAGCACGGAGAGGAGGGGTGGTATAGGCAGTCAGCTCCACGGCCCGGAGAGGGAGGGGTGGCCCCAGCAGCGGCATACCACCCCTCTCCTCCATGCCACGTTGCTGTCCGCCTTGGACTTCAGTGATTGCCAAGGCGGCTGAACCACACCGAAGTTCTCTCCCCTAGTGGTTAGTGCTAGGATGCTTAGGAGGTAATTATTTCACAGGGTTGGTATTAATCAGAGGCAACTAGACCGCACCTAACACAGAAAGCGGCTAGAGTCATCCCCATCTCTTAAGGATATATTCCACTCTAAGGATAGAGTCTGACAGAAAGAAAAATGAAAGCCAAGAATTCCACATTGCCACCCACAGCAAAGGTCTATGAAATACCTGGGTAGCTGAGGAAAGTGGCCTTGTTAGAAGGTGCAAAACCAGTGAAGAAGGCTGCATTCCAAGGAGAAAGTTCTTACTACCACCATCCTTCAATCATAGAGTTGGAAGGGATCTCCAGGGTCATCTAGTCCAAGCCCCTGCACAATGCAGGAACTCACAACTACCTGCCCACCCATAGTGACCCCCCAATTTCATGCCACCACCAAACATCTCCAGAATCCAGCCTGGCTTGGAGTAAATTCACCCACCATCCCACATGGTGATCAGGTTATGCAAGGAAGGGCCACAAGAGACAAACAACGGCAACCTGCGTAAGTTCACAAGATCAGCCTTTCTCTCAGATGACTTTTTAGTCTCTGCTTTAAAAACTTCTAAAGGAGGAGAACCCACCACCTCCCGAGGAAGCCTGTTCCACTGAGGAACCGCTCTAACGCTCGGGAACTTCTTCCGGATGTCTATCACCTCTTTGTTGTCGTCTCTCCAGGCTAAGTAGACCAAGCTCTCTCAACCTTTCCTCGTGAGATTTGGTCTCCAAATCCCTCACCATCTTTGCAGCCCTCTGGACGCATGCCAGTTTCTCTACATCTTTCTTCAGTTGTGGTGCCCAAAACTCAACACAAGACTCCAAGTGCGGTCTTACAAGAGCAAAGTGCAATCACCTCATGCGATCCGGACATTCCACTTCTTTTAAAACAGCCCCAAATCCCGTTTTCCCTTTGTAGCTACCATGTCACACTGCTGACTCATGTTCAGGGTATGGTCAATGAAGACCGCCAGGATCCTTTTTCAAATGTACTGCTGCCAAGAAAAGTCTCGCCCATCCTATAGTGATGCATATGGTTTTTCCTATCTACGTAAATGAAGAGCTTCACATTTATCACTGCTGAAATTCATTTTATTCATTTTCGCCCAGGTTTCTAGCCTGTCAATATGGGAGAAAGTGCTCTTTCAGGTATTTTCTTACATTTTAAATTCCTAAAAGCCAAAATATACCTGCACCCAAGTGCACTAAGCCCCTGGACTTCAAAGAGCTGCATAGTGTGCTTCATAAAGCAACCTTTGAAGGTATCATAAATAAAGGTAAAGGTAAAGGTATCCCCTGTGCAAGCACCGAGTCATGTCTGACCCTTGGGGTGACGCCCTCTAGCATTTTCTTGGCAGACTCAATACGGGGTGGTTTGTCAGTGCCTTCCCCAGTCATTACCGTTTACCCCCCAGCAAGCTGGGTACTCATTTACCGACCTCGGAAGGATGGAAGGCTGAGTCAACCTTGAGCCGGATGCTGGGATTGAACTCCCAGCCTCATGGGCAGAGCTTTCAGACTGCATGTCTGCTGCCTTACCACTCTGTGCCACAAGAGGCTCCTATCATAAATATAGTTGATTAAATATAGTTGATTAAATATCATAAATATAGTTGATTAAATCTCTTTGTCAGTGTTAATATATAAATGGTAAATGAGTTTTTACTGTTTAGGTGTTTAGATGTTGCCATGTTTTACTTCCTTGATGGATTTCCTAATTCCCTTGAGGTGGCTTTCCTTCCTGGAGGTGTACAGTTTGGTTGGGTTCCGCATTTGAGTTGCACGGTTTTGGATTTGGAATAAGAAGGTTGACAACACCTGAGGTAGTAAGGATGGCCACAGCTCTTATGTGCTGATATTGCTGCTAACTTCAAGACTCTCCTGCCTGAGATGATGTCCACCAGAAACAGAGTTTACCTTCTCATGAATTTCATTGATACCCTGTGGAATGGTTCAAAAAGATGTTTGGTGAGGCCTTGTACGACCACCTTTTGGTTCCATGTGGGAAACCAATGAACCGCCAGGGGACCTGTCGCCGCCACGCCCTTCAGAAACCTGATGACGTGTGGATAGGTTGATAAGAACTTCCAATTAACTACTGGCAGACCTGCTGCTGATGCCGATACCTGTCTCCTTAACGTTATTGCTGTTGATTTCTAGTTCGCCCCATCTTGGAGAAAGTCTAGCATCTCCTTGACTTTCTTGGCTTTAACTAGTCTACCTTTTTACTTCTACACCAATCAACCAAATACTTTCCAGGTATAATTGTACATTTTATTCGTGAACTGTCACCTGGAGGTCCAAATATTGCTGATAACCTCTGTACCTAAGTCGCCTTTCCACTCAAGCCTCATGCAGTTAAACATAAGCATTCTGGGTCCGGGTGTCAGACTGAATCCTGGTTCCTCAGATCTGGTGTTACTGGGTATTCTGAGTGGTTGTTGTGTTGCCAGTTGGTTCAGAATTGAAACCCGTGGCATTCTTGGTCCGAAAGGTGTTATCATAATTAATGCTGCTCTCAGACAAAGTTTTCTTTTTTCTTCTAAAGTAAACCATCGAGGTAGACTGTTAACGGAGGGAATGCATACAGTAGGGTTTCTGGCCGATCACCCAGGGGTAGTCAAACTGCGGCCCTCCAGAGGTCCATGGACTACAATTCCCAGGAGCCCCTGCCAGCGTTCGCTGGCAGGGGCTCCTGGGAATTGTAGTCCATGGACCTCTGGAGGGCTGCAGTTTGACTACCCCTGCATTAGAACATCCATCATTTCAACCTCTGGATGATAGACCCTGAGTCTCCCTGTTAGCATACAAAGCAAACAGATCTATCTGCAGTCTCCAAACTGTTTATGAGCCATTAAAAACACCTCCTTCTTAAACTGCCCCTCTGCTTCTGGCTCAGCCAATCTGCTTTCCTTTTCCTTTTGTGTACTCCTCTCTGATTGACTGGAGAGTCTTCTTCGCCCACTTCAGTACGCTCCAGGCTTCTTTGTGCAGATTCACCAACCTGGATCCCCCCTCAGACTGTTTATATAGTGCTCCATTGTCCTATTGTCAGTTCGTATTCACACACTTCTCTGACAAGTTAGTTGAGCAAAGTGGGTCAGCGTCGGGGAAAACTGCTCTCATCTGCAAGATGCTGAACGGCGTTTTGCTTTTTAGTTGGGCCCACGTCCCTTGTCCCGAGTGCTTTCCTATTGTTGCTCTGAATAACGTAAGCAAGTTGAACTTTATTCTGCAGCATTTCTTTGTTTTTACTTCATTCCACACACACAAACCTTTCTTCCCCAACAAGGACCCCAAGTGGCTTACAACTTTCTCACCTTCTCCATTTTATATTCACAACAACTCTGTGAGGCAGGTCAGGCTGAGAGCATGCGACTGCCCCAGGCTTACCCATAAAAATATTCTATGGGAGAGTAAGTCTCCACGATCCTAGGCTGACCCCTGCAGCATACTTTGGCCTGCCTTTGAAGCATTAGAGGCCTTAATATGGTCTTCTGGTCCACAGAAATGAATAAGGTCCAAAATGTTCTGAGTCTATCATCTTATGTACAGGAGCTAACGAGAATAACAATTCTTGCATTTCTTGTACTTTGACTTTATGTATTCTATGATGATTCTACGTATGGTGTTTTTATGTCATGCATGACCATTGATAAAGGCGGTAACGCCAGAGTGCGTCTGGTCGGTGGAAGCATTAGTATGCATATATGCACTGACCTAATTGAGGCTACGCTATAAGGTTTTTAACTTTAATGAATATTAGTCCTAAATTTCAAATGTGTGTTCTACCCTAGAAAGGCTCACATTCATTCCCCCTATTTGGACCTTTTTAGGTTTTTACACTAACCACAACACCACACTGGTTCTCTAGAGGTTAAATATCACATGATCAGCTCTTTATAGTTGTTATAAGACTACTATAGATTAAAGGCTGCACAGGACTTTGACCCGCCCTTACATAGACTCCTTCCTCAGGTTTGTTTGTCTAAACAGTATCCTGTGCACATGTTTGTCAAACTTTTCCTGACCAGGAGTTTCAAAACACAGAAAAAGGGAGTCAATACATTTTAAACAAACCCTTTTTATATGAACATATAGACATAGTATATAAAATTAATATGAATTTGGTTAAAGGTAAAGGTATCCCCTGTGCAAGCACCGGGTCATGTCTGGCCCTTGGGGTGACGCCCTCTAGCGTTTTCTTGGCAGACTCAATACGGGGTGGTTTGCCAGTGCCTTCCCCAGTCATTACTGTTTATGAATTTGGTTAATGACCCTCAAATACTCTGCTCAGTGCCTTCCTCATAAAAGCCGATAGAAAAGGGAAGTAGATTATGAAGAACTCCACTAAATTGCATGATAAGGCGGCAACTGACTATCCCCATGAGCTGCATTCTCAAAAGCCTCACATCACCTAAATTCCCATTCCATTTGTGCATTTTATTATGAAGGGCTAAACTTCAGGGCAAAGTTCTCCAGCATAGCCTAGAATCAGAATTCTGAAAAAACAGGGTTGTGTATAAAAATTGTGCCGGGGGGATTCTTAAAATGACAACTAGGACAGAGTGGGGAATCTGTTCGTTTAATCTGGGAATTCAAGACTATTTTTGGTCTCAGAGGACACAACAATCCTGATAAGACAGGCCTCTGCCACAGAACAAATATAAAGGATTTTTTGAAACAGGAAGCTCATGTCGCTCTTGCACCAAAGAGTGCCCTGACCTGGATGGCCAGGCTAGCCTGATCTCATCAGATCTAACAAGCTAAGCAGGGTCAGCCCTGGCTAGTACTTGGATGAGAAACCACAGAGGAAGGCAGGCAACAGGGAAAAAGTTTTCCACAGTCAGAGTAGTTCAGCAGTGGAATAGGCTGCCTAAGGAGGTGGTGAGCTCCCCCTCACTGGCAGTCTTCAAGCAAAGGTGGGAGACACACTTTTCTTGGATGCTTTAGGATGCTTAGGGCTGATCCTGCGTTGAGCAGAGGGTTGGACTAGATGGCCTGTGTGGCCCCTTCCAACTCTATGATTCTATGACTAGATGGCCTGTATGGCCCCTTCCAACTCTATGATTCTATGATTCTATGATCCTGCGTTGACTAGATGGCCTGTATGGCCCCTTCCAACTCTATGATTCTATGATTCTGCGTTGACTAGATGGCCTGTATGGCCCCTTCCAATTCTATGAAACCACCTCCCAACGGCTTTTACCGCTATGGGGTCACCGTAACTGGAATGCCATCTGATAGCCCTTTCTGCAACCACCAAACAATAGCCGGTGTCAAGAAGTTATTTACCGTGCAACTTTTAAGTTTCTCCAGCAAAACCACTGGTTCGAAGCATGCCAGGAATGACTTGCTAACAACGGTTACAGTCAGCAAGCATGCTTTTCACAGCCTGGCTTATGAAATAAGTCTTTTTTTTTTAATGAGAGAGAAAAGGGAAAAGCTGTTTGAAGGCCCAACAGGTGCCCATCTAGTTTGACAGCTGAAAGTAACATGCATGCCATCAATGAACGAAGGAAGCAGGCACAGAGGACTCCAGAAGATGCAGGGCATGTTTTAAGGGCCTGTGCATAACTAGGAAGGAGGAACAGTGGATTAGAATCAGGAGGCCTCTGCTTGAGGACGACTGACCCATAACATCTACAGGTCCCGTCCCCCCCAAGACTGAGAGGTCGAACCTACCAAGGGAGTGTCAAAGTTACTGTTGTCGAAATACCGTTCTGGTTGTTCTAGTTGGCATGTTATTGTTCTTGTTATACAGAATCATAGAATTGGAAGGGACCTCCTGGGTCATCTAGTCCAACCCCTATGCACTATGCAGGACACTACTGATAGCGTTCTATGTAAATGTTCCAAAATGTTTTATGTAAACCGCCCAGAGCCGCAGCTAAGGGTTGTATAAAAATCTACATAAATATATAAAATACACGGTGTCAGAGGTAAGTAAATGGAGTCTGTTTAACTCTCCAATAATGTTGTCACTTATTCCTGTTGGCCGTGCTGCTAAACCTCTGAGCATCCACACAAAGTTAGCAAGTGAAGCTTTCTCACTGTAAAGCAAGGGAGATGAGCAAAGAGATGGCAGTGCTAATTATTACCAAGAAAAGGCTGGACATTATCTTAAACATTTAATCCTTTTCAGTAGTAGTTAAAAGAATGGGCTGAGGCAGCCTTATCTGCAAAACCCCTACAAACTTCATGTCTGATTTAAATAGAGATAAGCTGTTTCAGATGAGATATACCAGGGGTAGTCAAACTGTGGCCCTCCAGATGTCCATGGACTACAATTCCCAGGAGCCCTTGCCAGCATTCGCTGGCGAATGCTGGCAAGGGCTCATGGGAATTGTAGTCCATGGACATCTGGAGGGCCACAGTTTGACTACCCCTGAGATATACATTTGGGTATCCTCTCTTCAGAGCCTCTTGTGGCACAGGGTGGTAAGGCAGCAGACATGCAGTCTGAAAGCTCTGCCCATGAGGCTGGGAGTTCGATCCCAGCAGTCGGCTCCAGGTTGACTCAGCCTTCCATCCTTCCGAGGATGGTAAAATGAGTACCCAGCTTGCTTGCTGGGGGGTAAACGGTAATGACTGGGGAAGGCACTGGCAAACCACCCCGTATTGAGTCTGCCAAGAAAACGCTAGAGGGCGTCACCCCAAGGGTCAGACATGACCCGGTGCTTGCACAGGGGATACCTTTACCTTTATCCTCTCTTCATTTCATATGCATACCAATTTCACAGGATTTTGTACAGTAGCACTATAGGCTACAGTGTTTACTTAACTGCAAGACTGGGTTTTTGCCCAGATACGCTATCTTCCATTTGCATATCGGTTACACCCAAAAACAACTTTTTATATATGTAACATTTTAAAGAGATCATCCTCTTTGAGTAAATATGGTAAATACGACATGTAGTTCATCTGTAGGGCCAGTATTTATATGCCCCTGCTAATCTAAGAGTTACGCTGCTGTTTACGTATTTGAAGGGATCAACGTTAATTCTGAAGCACTGAGCCACATCAAATGCATATTTGTGATTCTCACACAGGCTTTCATGGTGTCAATATTGTTTCGGTGATATAGCACAAGCCCCTTGTAACTGATTTATAGAAACAAATAAGAGAATGCAGCCCTCTACACCTGCCTTGCTGTTGTGGCTTGGCAATTCACAAGCTAGCTCCAACAGACCTCTCATGGATCCTTGGACTCCATACAGTAACAGGTTTCCACAATTTTGCATTGCTTTTATGCTCAGAAGTGTCACTGTAAGCCTGGAATCACATGAAAGGCCTAAGGAAGTCAGTGTGACTTACTTTCAGTTTGCACAGAACTGTACTGTAAATACTGTATTAAACAGGTATGCCCTATTTTAGAGAGCTTTGGTGCTATGTGCACTTTTTGGACTGACACATGCTTCATGAACACTGCTTGGCTAAATGGATTTGCCTTCAGAAAACAGAATCTCTAAATCTTAATTTACATTCTAAATACTGTACAATTTTGAAGGGTTTTTTTGGTTAGAGATTCTACTAAGATTTCACAATTAATGGAATAACAAAGGCTCAAAACTAAGTCTTGCATGTCACTCAATCCACAGCACTTTCACTGAGATCAGTGTTTCTCAATTTTTTACCACCGAGAAACCTCTGAAACATTTTTTAGGCTTCAAGAAACCCCAGAATTGGTGATCAGGCAGAATATGGTTCGGGAGTTTAGCTGCGTACATTCCCATCCGGGGTCCCCTCCCCTTCCCTCCTCCACCAGGCCCAACACTGGCCATTTTGGGGGGAGGGGGGGGTTGACATGACCAGGTATGGTCATATCACCTGATAATCACCTTTTCAGCCCTGCCCCCCCCCCACCTGGTGGAATGAGCTCCCTGAAGAGATCAGGGCCCTGTCTGAACTTCCACAGTTCCGCAGGGCCAGCAAAAGAGAGCTCCTCCACCAGGCATTTGCTTGAGGCCGTCTGACCCATAACATCTACAGGTCCCTCCACCCTCCAGACTGAGAGGTCGAACCTACCTAGGGATTCTCAATGTTATTGTTTGTTGAAATGTTGTTCTAGTTTATATGTTATATCATGATCGTATGTTATATGATTGCCAACTAAAGTGCGTCTAGTTAAGGCTATGGTCTTCCCAGTTGCAATGTATGGCTGTGAAAATTGGACCGTAAGGAAGGCCGAGCATCAAAGAATTGAGGCTTTTAAACTCTGGTGCTGGAGAAGATGACTCTTTCGAATCCCTTGGACTGCAAGGCGAACCAACCGGTCAGTCCTAGAGGAGATCAGCCCTGCCTGCTCCTTAGAAGGCCAGATCCTGAAGATGAAACTCAAATACTTTGGCCACCTCATGAGAAGGAAGGACTCCCTGGAGAAGAGCCTAATGCTGGGAGCGATCAAGGGCAAAAGAAGAAGGGGATGACAGAGAATGAAGTGGCTGGATGGAGCCACTGAAGCAGTAGGTGCAAACTTTAATGGACTCCAGGGAATGGTAGAGGACAGGAAGGCCTGGAGGATCATTGTCCATGGGGTCGCAATGGGTCGGACATGACTTGGCACCTAACAACAACAATCATGATTGTTCTATTATATTGTTATATGTTCTATGTAAATGTTCTACAATGTTTTATGTAAACCGCCCAGAGCCGTAAGGAAGGGCGGTAGAAAAATCCAAATAAATAAATAAATGTTTAACAAATGTAAAAAACGATAAAAATTAATTAACTCACACCCATTTGGGAAACTCTTCCAAGGCTGTCAAGAAATCCCAGGGTTTCACAAAATCCTAATTGAGAAAGCCTGACTGGGTGTGCCTGCCATCAATTACTAATTACTAACATAGACAATTTTATTTCTCCAATGTTTTTGCAAACTACAATTGAACTCAAGAGGACTGATTAGCTGTTTTAGCAAAGAATGATCATAAGGCATCTTATGGCTTAATTTGGATATTAGGACACAGTTTACAAATTTTTCCACAATTTGCTTTTGCTTTATATCCCTACACTTATGATGGCTGTTCATTTAGTCTGAGGATAGAATGCATGTACTTGAAAGCTCACGCCTTGAATAAATCTTTGTTAGTCTTAAAGGTGCTACTGGACTCTATTTTTGTTAGATGAACAGAACACCCCTTGGGGGGGAAAGCTGCATTATATCCCCCTCCTGAAAAAAATATTTTAAACATTTACTGCTACATAAACATTGATTGATTGATTTCATTCTGGTAGCAGAATGTAGGAAAATAAGGTCCCAAACCAACAGAAACCCATAACTACATTCCACCCAGCCTGTGGCACTTCCGGCTTGAAATTCTACCCCAGAAACACACCACTCCACACCACACGGAAGGCAGTAAATATTCAATTTCAAAAGGGAGGAGACATCCAAAAGGACAAAAGTTTGATCTGCAATGAAAAATCACAATGGGGATATCCCAGCCACAATCATTTAAAATTATTTGCTGTTTAAGAGAGAGACTTAGCACTTCTAAAATTAAATATTGATGAGCAACTGGGAGGCTTCATTTCATACATGAACATTAATTTGGTGCAAGGAATCCAAGTAATCACCATTACACAAAAGGTTTAAAGCATGCAGGTGCCAATTCCTTTAACACCGTGTGTTTGAAGTTTTTAAAAAATCTGCCCAGAATATTTAGGATTCAGAATAGCCACCACAGGTTAGAGCATTTTTTAAATAAGTGGAAGCCAAAAAAAATCCTACAAGCCAGTAAATCTACACTTATGTTTGATAACAAAACTGAAGCTCAAATCGTTCAGTGCAAAACAGATCAGCACCTTAGTTCCCCCTCAAAAGGCCACACTGTATTTCAAACTTTTCTCTTTCAGTTAACTGTCAATAGAAAATGCCAGGGCTACAAACCATTTCACAAGCCACATGACCCTCCCCAGAGTCTTGACACCGACCCAGACTTCCACCCTTCTAGAAAAGTTAACATGGATAAAGTTAAATCAGAGTCCAGTGGCACCTTTAAGACCAACAAAGATTTATTCAAGGTGTGAGCTTTCAAGTGCAAGCACTCTTCCGCAGACTATGAACTGACCATCATGACAGTGAGAATGTATATACAAAAGTTAATCCTGTCAAATTAGTAAACTGTGTCACAACATCCAAATACAGCCAATCAGTCCCCACGAATTCAGTTGTAGATGCAATTCAAAGGTCCTGTAAGTTTGTCCCTCCAGATGATGACAGCTGACAAGCCGGTAAAATTAACCCAAAATGTCAAAGAGAAATCTACCCTATTAAGAACAAACACTGGTTGGGAAGAGTTGGAAGCATAGGTGAATGCGGTAAGGTTCCTGGGCTGTTCACATAATCGAGACAGAATTAGCTGCAAAATAACTTTAAATCCTTGACATTATTCTCCATATCTCTTGCCCTACATCAGTCCCTTACAAATGATGCCACTGTTTTTTCTACCTCTCTATCAGCTATCTGTAACTCTAAGGTAGTTCCCACAATTGTCTGATGCGGCAGAAAGGGACAGGAACCCCTTCAAGAGTAAGAACCTTTTATCCAACAACCTTCCATGAACTAAACAGAGTTTACTTGGGTAGATGCGATCGATTTTCTCCACAAAGACTCTAGTGGAACTCTTAAAGCAAACAAGATTTTGTTCCAGCACGTGGTCATGGACAAGTGGTCGTGGTCCCTTCTTCAGATGCTTGAGTAAAATGAACACATAAGTGAACCCATAAAGGGCCACAAAGCAAGCTTCCACTCAAAGCACCTGAATGACCGTTTCCGCACTGGGAACTTCACTGCCCCAGCTCCTGTGCAGGAGCACAAATCAGAGGCAGATCAGGTGCACCAGGCCAAATGTTCCCCCGTGTGGGTGCAGGAAGAGGTGGGACAACCTGCCATGACTAAAAATCCAGCCTGCAGCCTGGCATGAAATCCCCAGTGCGTAAACGGTCAATAAGTAGCTAGCCGCTAGTTGGCAAAAGCCGATACTGAAATAAAGTTGTCTGCCTCAGCAGTGCCACAAGACTCCGCTGCATCTATAAGGCTACAAGCGTTGATGCTGGAGGAAAGTTCTGCTCACATGAAGAAGCAGTTGAAAGCCAGAGTGCTGCACTGGATGAAGTAGCAAGTCAAGATGTGGGAGACCCAGGTTCAAGCAGCCACTCGGTCATGGAAGCTCACTCTCCGGCAGCCTAACCTGTCTCCTGTGCCTGCTGCGTTGATAAATTGTAAGCGAGGGAAACTATGTGGCAATCTGCTTTGGCTCCCAACTGTGGAAAAAAGGCAAGCACAAACTTCTAAATGAGTACAGCGGGGCCCCACCCACAAAACCCAATACCAGAATCAGAACTTATTCATCTTTAAGAAACCACAAGGCGCCTGTCTGTTCCTGCCCCCCCCCACTAGTTTAGATTTATTGTAACACTGCTCCAGCCCAGCTACAACTCACACAAACCCATAATCTAGCAGTGCACAAACGTCCGAAAACAAAAACACTCACGCACGCTCCCCAATTCATTCTCAACACCGACACAAGCCCCGCCGCCCCGCCGCCCCGCCGTCACCCAACAAGTCACATCAATCCCGCCAAACCTCCCCCTCCCCGTAAACACGCCGCGAATTCCCCTGACCTATATACCAACAGCCTTGTGATATCTCGATTCAGCTTGCACACAAACACACACACACACCACACTAGCAGCGAGAAACATCCGGAACTACACAGGCCTCAGCTCCGATCATAGGAATGAAAACACAAGGAGAAAGCATGGGTGGGTGGGGAAGGTGGGGAAAACCCTCCACCCATTCCTTCCCCACCCACCCACCCACCCACTCCCTCCTTCCTCCAGGCCTCGTCCCCACCTTCCCAAAACAGAAACCCCACCTCCCCCAAACCAACCAGGAACAGGGTCCAGCACACGGGGTGGCCCATGGACTACAATCCCCATGAGCCCCTGCCAGCGTTCGCTGGCAGGGGCTCATGGGGATTGTAGTCCATGGGCCCCTGGGGCCAAAGTGGGCGGAGCAGCCCAAAGTGGGCGTTTCCTCCCCCAAAAAACCCCCCCACGCGGTCCTCCTTCCGCACTAGGCCGCGACCCCCCCCCCGCCGAAGCCCCAGCGCGACGCCCACCTGGGAGGCCACTCATTCCAGCTGCGCGGGTGATAGTGCTGCCTGGCGGCGGGCGACGAGGCGGAGGCGGAGGAGGCGGAGGAGGCAGTGGCGGTGCCGCTCAGCCGAGACCCCGGGGCTCTGCGGCTCATTACCTTGCCCGAGACGGCATGGCCGGCCGGGGAACGCGGCGGGAGGCGGGAAAGCGCGGCGGGCGGGCACGAGCGGGCGCGCTCCTCGTCCGCCTCCTCAGGCCAAGCGGCGGCTCCTCTCGCTGCCTCACCCGGGAGGAGGAGGAGGAAGAAGAAGAAGAAGGGCGGGTGGGGGTGGGGGGCAGCCTGGCGACGACAGCGGCGGCCCCGACTGCGCCTGCGCCGACGACGCCTCCGACGACGCCGACGACGCCTCCGCCCGCTGCTCCTTCGCGGCTGGTCGGGCTGAGGCGAGGCCGCGCGGCATGCCGGGAACGCAGGCCGCAGGGGCTGAGGCTGGGCCGCCGCCGCCGCGAGGCATCCTGGGAAAAGGGAGGGTGTCCTTCAGGTCCGACCCCGGCGACGCTTTCCCGCCTCCCGCCTGAAGGGTTTTTTTTTTTTTGGGGGGGGGGGGTCTGGCTGGTTGATAAAAGTGTCAATGGGAATGAATGAATGAATAAATAAATGGGAATAAATAAAAATGTGGATATTCTTCATTTGTGCTCTGGCTCCCAAGGTTCCTAGTCCAGGGGTGGCCAGATAAACGTGGACTGGCAAACTGTGGCCCTTCAGAGGTCCATGGACTACAATTCCCATCAGTCCCTGACAGGGGCTCATGGGAATTGTAGTCCATGGACCTCTGGAGGGCCACAGTTTGCCTACTCCTGGTTTAGTCAGACACACTGCACCACGATGTCAACAATTCCATGGACTACAATTCCCATGAGTCCCTGGCAGG
The DNA here is from genome assembly GCA_003118565.2 of Paroedura picta. Lineage (NCBI taxonomy): Eukaryota > Metazoa > Chordata > Lepidosauria > Squamata > Gekkonidae > Paroedura > Paroedura picta. The sequence continues at coordinate 7,770,750 of BDOT02000018.1, forward strand.
GGCTCATGGGAATTGTAGTCCATGGACCTCTGGAGGGCCACAGTTTGCCTACCCCTGGTTTAGTCAGACACACTACACCACGATGTCAACAATTCCATGGACTACAATTCCCATCAGTCCCTGGCAGGGGCTCATGGGAATTGTAGTCTATGGACATCTGGAGGGCCACAGTTTGCCTACCCCTGGTTTAGTCAGACACACTGCACCACGTTGGAAAGTCCTTTTTTTTCTGAGACCATGGCTGTGTTCGAAGAGAGTGCTAAGCCACACTTTGGGAGGGCTGCATTGCAAAATTTCCTCCAGGGGAGATAGAGTCATTGCCATTTGAGGACTGTCTCAAAAATGGCTCACACACACTCCAGAATATGTAGGTCTACAAACATTACATAACTCAGGGTTTACTGGGCGATATGATCGTATATGTTGACCCACCCACCCCTCCCAAAATGGCCAATCTGGGCCTGGAGGGGGTGAGAAGGGGAGGGGCTATGCTTTCCAACCACATTTTGCGTGATCTGGGCTTCTGGGGTCTCTTGAAGCCTGAAGAATGTTTCAAGGGTTTCTCAATGGTCAAAAAAGTTGAGAAAGGCTGCCATAGCTGAACAAAACCAACACAGAAAAGAAGATGACATGATGGTGACTAGCATGTCAAAGATTTTGTGTCCAGCAGCTGCTGTTCTCAGTCTTTCAAGTGACTTCTTCCTTTATAATCAAGCACGGCCAGCTCAGCTGTACTGCTGGCCCATGATCCAGTGTAAATGTGGTTTGCTTTGTCCTATTC
>BDOT02000018.1:7771562-7784365 GCA_003118565.2 Paroedura picta
GGCTGTTTGTCAAATCACACATGAGTCCCAGCCATTTCCTTGGAGCAGCAGCATAGACCAGGCCTATTGGGCCAAACTACAATTCCCAGGATCCTTAGGGCTTTGTTCCTATTGGACGTATCAATTTGGTGCTCTCTTGGAGAACCAACCTTTGAAGAGGAGTCCAAACTTTTGAATGGACGTTTAGAACATCCGCTTTAACTTGGTGCCCTGATTAAAAGAGGCAGCTTCTAATCTGGCTAGCCAGGTTCGATGCCCTGTCCCTCCCCATACAGCCAGCTGGGTGACTTTGGGCTAGTCACAGCCATGATAATGCTGTATTCATAGAACAGTAATGTCAGAGCTCTCACAGGGTGTCTGTTGTTGGGAGAGGAAGGAAAGGTGATTGCAGGTCGCTTCAGGCAGTGAAAAGCAGGGTACAAAAGCCAAGTCTTCTTCTAACCTAGATGGCTGACAGGGACAGTGCCCCCATCCAACTTGCTCTGCCCCTGTTTGAGAGAAACAAGCTGCAAAAGCTGCAGGCCAGCCCAGACAAGGGCCTGCCGCTGGTCTTCAAGGGCTTGGCCGCTGCCCAGCTCCACAGCACTCCTGGCTCAACTCACCTACTGGCCATCACCGGTGCCCAGGTCTCAAGAAACGCAAAGTAGGCATGTGTGCTTCAAACCGCTCCGGATAGACCTTCAGTTCCTTCCGTAATTAGCCAGCTCATGATTGGAATTATAAGGGGAAAGGCAAATAGCACCTCTTCATTGCAGTTAAATAGTTCTCCAGATTTTCTGTTAGAGAGAGGACTTCAAGGCAAGCCCACCAGTTTCTTGGGTTCTTAGTGGCAGAGGTGGGGGGGTCTGCTGTTGTGCATCTCTGCAGCCTTCAGGTGTCATAGTTGTTTGAAAACTTGCCCTAACTTTCTAAAAAGGTTGAACATTGTTTCCCGCTAAAGGTTAGCTAGGGTCATTTAGGTTTCTCTAGTTGTTTAAAAACAACAACAGTAGACAGAAAGGAGCAAAAATCTCAGAAGACTTGTCAGCTTAGGGTTTTCTAAACAAGAGGGGGGAAATAGCCGGGGGAGGTGTCAGATCAAGTATTCAGAATTCTTTTAGACACAGGTGTCGGTGGAGTTAGTTCAGGGCCTCTAATTTCCCTGTACCTTAAGTCAGACAGAGTTTGGCCAAGGGTTAGGTATGAGTGGCAAGCAGGAAAACCAGAAGGGCCCTGGGGGCAAGGCCATGAGGAAGACTAGAGGGGCTGAGGAAAGGGGGAGTGGGATGGCTTCCCCCCTACCTGAGAAGAGGCCCACCTTGGCACCACCTTCCACCACTATAAAGAGTGCCCATAAGTGTCTCTGACCGCTGGGAGTGCACCTTCAGAGGTGCATGCAGGGGACAGGTTCTGGCACTGCTGAGGGTCCTGTGGCTGTCATTGGAAGATCTGTCTGATCTGTCCCTTGGGCTGAGCTTTGGGGATGTGATCTGCATGTGCCCGAGGATGCAGAGAGCCCTGGAGGAGTATATGGAGGAGTATGAGGATAGTCCACCTGTCGACTTCACGGTCTCCTTCAGGATCCAGTAGGCCTGAGTCAGGGGGGGGCAACAGGAGCAGAGAAGAGAAGAGAGTTGGAGCAAGAAGGAGAGAGCTGAAGGCACAACCCCTCACACCGCCATCTGACCCCTTGCCCCTCTTTTCTCTCCTCCTGTCCCCACCTTTGGACCTGGTGTTTCAGCCCAGAGCTCTTCACTGGAGGTGGCTCAGAGGACTCCTGAGGCTGCTAGTCGTCCTGGAGCTCCTGAACCGCCCAGGTCTGGAAGCACTTCCAGAGTGAAGGGCACCCATTTCTCGACAAGTGCCCTCATGAACCACCTGAAGAGGCAGCACCAGGCACTGCTGCTTCGGGGGGGGGGAGACGAGCGGCCACCTGGCGGTGCCCACACAGGTGTCCCAAGTGGCATCCGTTTCCTGCTCAGCCACTCCCTTGCCAGCAATGGAGATTTCTCCCCAGGGAAACGGCTTCCTCTCAGAGGATGATCCAGCGGCAATCTGGGCTGCTTCAGACCAACCAAGAGACAATGGGCCCAGGAGATGAAGCCCCATGTGGGGCTGTCTCAACTGAGGCGAAGACAGCCTTAACCTTGATCCGGAAACTACAGCTGCCAGGATCCTCATGGGAACACCATGGAGGCTCCACACCCGGCCTGCTCTCCTACAACTACACTGGCTACCAGTTGAATCCCAGATCAGACTTAATGTTTTGATGAGCCTCTTGTGGCGCAGAGTGGTAAGGCAGCAGACATGCAGTCTGAAGGTTCTGCCCATGAGGCTGGGAGTTCGATGCCAGCAGCCGGCTCAAGGTTGACTCAGCCTTCCATCCTTCCGAAGTCGGTCAAATGAGGACCCAGCTTGCTTGCTGGGGGGTAAACAGTAATGACTGGGGAAGGCACTGGCAAACCACCCCGTATCGAGTCTGCCATGAAAACGCTGGAGGGCGTCACTCCAAGGGTCAGACATGACCCGGTGCTTGCACAGGGGATACCTTTACCTTTACCTTTAATCACCTTTAAGGCCATATGCGGTCTGGGCCCAGTGTACCTGAGGGACCGCCTCACTGCCAATACCCCCCAAAGAGCTTTATGCTCTGCCATCCTCCAACTGGCTGGTGGTCCCTGGCCCTAAAAAGGCACTTCTGACCTCAACCAGGACCACAGCCTTCTCTGTTCTGGCCCCCACCTGGTGGAATGAGCTCCCCAAAGAGATCAGGGCCCTGCCTGTGCTATCACAGTTCTGCAGGGCTCTTCTGCCAGGCGTTTGGCTGAGGTTGACCAAACCACCATCTTCTGCTGAGCCCCATGAATGGAACCCGACTCGACCAACCTATGGGACTGTGTGAAAATGTTTTTGGAACTTTTGCGAGATCCCTGTTGCTATTGTTGTATTTACTTGACGTTGCACTGTTGTGTTGTACTTCTTCCCATATTCTATGTAAAGTTGCACTGTATTTATTCCCATGTAAACCTCCATGAGCTGCAAGGCAAAGAGCTGGTGGATGGGTTGAAGGGGGTGGGCACCCAGTGGGTGGGGGGTGACCATGTTGCCCTCGAATTCCTTTTGAGATGGGATGGCCAAGGAAGTTCATAGTGGAGGTGCACAAATGCACTTACCACACTATCAAAAAATTCAGAAAGAGCGCAAGGTCTCTTGAAAACAGAACATAAATTGTTGGCAAGTAACAAAGCAACAGGAAATGTAAAACTATTATAAGTTTGGGTTTAAACTTCAAGTACAACGATATAGGCTAGATATCAGGAAAAAAATTTGTCACAGTCAGAGTAGTTCAGCAGTGGAAGGGGCTGCCTAAGGAGGTGGTGAGCTCCCCCTCACTGGCAGTCTTCAAGCAAAGGTTGGATGCACACTTTTCTTGGATGCTTTAGGATGCTTAGGGCTGATCCTACGTAGAGTAGGGGGTTGGACTAGATGGCCTCTATGGCCCCTTTCAACTCTATGATTCCATGATTCTATGATTCTAAGTAAGTAAAGGTAAAGGTATCCCCTGTGCAAGCACCGAGTCATGTCTGACCCTTGGGGTGACGCCCTCTAGCGTTTTCTTGGCAGACTCAATACGGGGTGGTTTGCCAGTGCCTTCCCCAGTCATTACCGTTTACCCCCCAGCAAGCTGGGTACTCATTTTACCGACCTCGGAAGGATGGAAGGCTGAGTCAACCTTGAGCCGGCTGCTGGGATTGAACTCCCAGCCTTATGGGCAAAGCTGTCAGACGGCTGCCTTACCACTCTGCGCCACAAGAGGCTCATGATTCTAAGTACAATGCCTGAAATTGGCTAAAGTAGCCACTAGATGGTGCCATAACATCAAAAACAAATGCAAACCCACATTTTTACCAGCAAACACTCAAAATGAGAAGTGACATCTACCAATCTAATATGGAATGTAAACATGATGGCACCATCTAGTGGCTGCTTTAGCCAATTTCAGGCATTGTACCTAATTGTACTTCATATGCACCTGTTTCGAATCATTGGTTATTAATTTCCTGTTGCCTTGTTACTTGGCAATAGTTTAAATTCTCTTTTCAAAGAGACCCTGTGTTCGGTTTGAATTTTTTTTGGTCACACAGTAAATACATTTGTTTTGAAACCTGTTTGTAAATCAATAGAATAACAACAGATCATTCTTTGTAATTTATGGCGATTATTACAAAGCTGAAGAAGTTTCGCAACGAAACTAGACATTACCTGGGAATCTAGTCTGATGATCTTAAAGATTCTGAAGACAGCAACTTGTCTTCATTCTTTGTCTACCTCTAGCAAAAACATAGGGATTCTTCTAAGATTTATTGAGCCCCGTGGGGTTTTCCCCCTGTTTGTAACCATGTGGATGGCACCCTTTCTCCCTCCCCCCCTCCCCAAGCCTTCATAAGGGCCCTAGGCCAATGTCTTAAGACTGCAGCCAAATGGCTGAGAAGCTAAATCTAGAAGAAGAAGAAGAAGAAGAAGAAGAGTTGGTTCTTATATGACGCTTTTCCCTACCCGAAGGAGGCTCAAAGCGGCTTACAGTCGCCTTCCCATTCCTCTCCCCACAACAGACACCCTGTGAGGTGGGTGAGGCTGAGAGAGCGCTGATATCACTGCCCGGTCAGAACACTTTTATCAGTGCCGTGGCGAGCCCAAGGTCACCCAGCTGGATGCATGTGGGGGAGCGCAGAATCGAACCCGGCATGCCAGATTAGAAGTCCGCACTCCTAACCACTACACCAAACTGGCTCTCTAGACATCTGAACTAAATCTAGACATCTGAACTGAAGCTTAATCCAGACACAGTGTTAGGCTGGTGCCAATCTACCAGCCTTAGATAAGCTTTCTTCAGTAGATCAAGTAAAAAGCTTAGGGGTTGCTTTTGAGCCAAGCCTTGCCGAAGGTAAACAATTCAGTACTATTTCTAGGGCTGCCCAAAAGATCTGAGAATGAGAGACAGGGCCGCAAAGAAGAGGCCGACCAGTTGACTGAAGTTATGGGGCAAAAACGTTGAGGGACAGCCGGGAACTAGCAAAGAGTCCCTGGAAAGGACAGAGGTGCAGGAGATCGGTGAGCCTCTTGAACAAAGGAGCCAAAAATGAAGGCGAGAACTAAGCAGCAGAAGGAGTGTCTGGCTTGCCACCCATTATGGTAGAAGACTGAAGGAAGCAGATGATTAACCAAAGGTTGAGGAGGACTGGGGGAAAGGACTCTTTGGACTAAGCCATTACAGCAGGGGTAGTCAAACTGCGGCCCTCCAGATGTCCATGGACTACAATTCCCAGGAGCCCCTGCCAGCTAGGGCTCTACCAGCTTCTCCAGCTCTCTCCTGGAGCTAAACAGTCAATTATGTTCTGTTTTGGAATTTACCTGCTTTCCCCAGGGAAGTACCGTCCCCATCTATTTCCGTAGTTTATTTTCACTGTTATCTGTTCCTGAGCGTTAGCTTGTTGTTAAACCTTCTCTTGGAATGCAGCCTTTGAAGTGAAGCCTGTTTGATGTGTAAATTGAGCTCTGGAAAAGAACTGGCTGCTAGTTGTAAATCTTGCCCCAAGGCAAGGCTGTCTGATTGTCTGCCTTTGATTAAAGACAACATCCTCAAACCTCGAACCGGAGTCTCCAGTTTTCCCCTGGAGAACTCCTGGATTGGACATTGTTGATAAACTTCTGGAATGTCTTTCACTGTTTATGGCCCTTAGGTCAGGGCCTATTGATCATATTCCTATCGTAATGCTTAGATCAGGGGTAGTCAAACTGCGGCCCTCCAGATGTCCATGGACTACAATTCCCAGGAGCCCCTGCCAGCGTTTGCTGGCAGGGGCTCATGGAATTGTAGTCCATGGACATCTGGAGGACCACAGGTTGACTACCCCTGCTCCAGTGGACTGATGTAGAACAAGATTTCACCCTTCTGAGCAGCTGTGGATGACGAAAGAAAGAAAGAAAGAAAGAAAGAAAGAAAGAAAGAAAGAAAGAAAGAAAGAAAGAAAGAAAGAAAGAAAGAAAGAAAGAAAGAAAGAAAGAAAAAGCCTTGATCTAGGGATAGTCAAACTGTGGCCCTCCAGATAGACATGGGCTAACGCTGGCAGGGGCTCATGGGAATTGTAGTCCATGGACATCTGAAGGGCCGCAGTTTGACTACCCCTGGCTTAGATCGTTAACTACGTTTGGAAACCTTTTGTTATAGTCCTGTGTTGATCCTAGGAATACCAGCTGCCCACTTGCTTTGAAACTCAGATAGTCTCTGACGTGATAAAGTCTCTGTCATGGATCTCGAGGCCTGTGAAGTCTCAAGTCTTGTTTTTACAAAGTGTGAGAATGCTTTCATGCTACATGTCTCTTGGCCGTATTTATCTAAAAGGCCCAAATGCTGTTATGATAGATAGATACAGATACAGAATACCTTTATTGGCATAACAATGATTTTTAAAAGATAAAACAGTACGGCCAAAACAGCATGACCAAACGCTGGCAGGGGCTCATGGGAATTGTAGTCCATGAACATCTGGAGGACCACAGGTTGTCAACCCCTGATCTAGGGCACTCCATCAATAGGTGATATAAAGTGTCAGGTACAATTTTAGACCACTTCCTGTAGCTGCGTTCACCCCACCCTGGTTTGTGTCCACAAATCTCTCCCCTACTCTGCACTGGACATCCCTTGCCTGTCACCTGACAGTGCTCACTTCACTTTTCCCTTACAACAACCTGTCCCCAGGTAAGCTACATTGAATAGATACTGCCTCCTGCCAGCAGTTGCTCTCCAGCCCTGCAGGTAAGCTCAGGGTGAGAGGCTTGGTCCTCAAGCAAAGCAGCCGATTCAAACGGGGCTGCAAAGTCACTGAACCTTAGAGTCATTGTCGGTTCGGAGAGGATGCTCAAAATAGAATCGATGACAAGCCACCTGGGGAACGGAGTCATCAAAAAGATGGAGGAGGGAAGAGGAGGGGGCCCAGGCTGTGTTTGTCCTTACTTCCCAGATCAATTCTAACTGGACGTTTCCATCTTCCAACACGGTTTTTATGGTCTGCTTGTAGCCCGAGGACTCTGATGGATATCGTTTTCAGACACTGAGTGCTGCTCTTTATGCCCTGTCTTGTTTCTGTGTTGGTGGCTTTATGATTTAATTGAATTGGTTTTACCATGTGAGTTGCCTGGAACAGGTCTCACAGAAGAATCATAGAATAGAATCATAGAATCATAGAGTTGGAAGGGTCCACAGAGGCCATCTAGTCCAACCCCCTGCTCAACGCAGGATCAGCCCTAAGCATCCTAAAGCATCCAAGAAAAGTGGGTATCCAACCTTTGCTTGAAGACTTCCAGTGAGGGGGAGCTCGCCACCTCCTTAGGCAGCCTATTCCACTGCTGAACTACTCTGACTGTGCAATTTTTTTCCCTGATATCTAGCCTATATCGTTGTACTTGAAGTTTAAACCCCTTACTGCGTGTCCTCTCCTCTGCAGCCAGCAGAAACAGCATCCTGCCCTCCTCCAAGTGACAACCTTTCAAATACATGGGAGCATGGGAAGCTGCCTTCCGCTCAGTCAGGCCATGGGCCAGTCAAAGCCCGTCTTGCCCATCTGACCGGCAGCAGCTCTACAAGGTCTCAGACCTTTCACATTCACCTCCTACCTCAGCCTCTTAAGTGGGGATGCTAATGGGTTGAACCTGGGACCTTCTGTGTGCAAAGCCGATCTCTGAAAGCGGCAATGAATCTACCAAGGTCAATCTTATCTACATGTAAATTTTCTAAGCCAATAAATCCATAAATATGTATGTACATCAGGCACGTCTCCTAAAATTCTGGCCTGTCGTAAAACCAATGGACACAAGAATGTGTGTCCAGCAGTTCTAGGTCATAAATAATACTTTTAAAGATTTTTTAAGATTTTTGACAGACAGATTTTTGACGGACTGTCCCTTGTTTGTCCATTTGACCGGTAGTTGGAAGACGGACTCTTGATTAAGAAAGCTGCTCTCAGTTTTCAACTTCTGGAATGTAACATTCAGACGGTTTCTGTATTAAAATCTGCCCTTCCAGGCACAGACCCGAACTGCCCTCTCACTTATTGTGTGGTTGAGGAATTCCCATTGACAGTGGTTTCATTTTTGGAGGTGGAATCTAATTCCGGTCTGCCCAATGGAGAAATGCTGGCATTCGGGTTTTTCCCCGCAGCTGCCATTTTGAGTCATTTGTGCCCGCCCCTTTCCTCGTCACCATCCTCCCTCCCCCTCTTTTCCTCCCCCTCCTTTCCTCCATCCCAAAATCTGATTTTTAAAAAAACGGGGTGTGTGATTGTGTTACAACGCTGTTTATAACGTTAAAAAATAGAGGTTGTTTTGCTTGTTATGTTGCAGCAGCGTTGTAACGCGATAACCTACTTTTAAAAACCTCACTTGGGGAAGGAAGGGGGCAGGGGATTGAGGGCACAGAATGATGGGATTAAGGGGCACAATGAAAGAAAGGTGCAAGCAAACATCGTTTTGCAAAAAAAAAAAAGAAGGAAAAGGAGAAGGGAGCAAAGCATCATGGGACGCTGCCTCTTTCCGACTCTCAATGTGGAAAGCCTATGGAGGATTTCAGCCTGGGAAATGAGGGGAAGAAAGCCCAGATGTGGAAAGCAAAGTATCAGCTCACAGCCATTGGGGGGGGGGTATTCTCTTGAGTTTCTTTAAGCAGATATTATTCTGAGGGATAAACATCAAATTATTTTTGTCTCCTAAAAAATGGGGTGCTTCTGGTAGCATGCCTATGGATAAACCACTCTGCTTTGAACCCCCCTCCCATTATTATTAAGTTTTCCTGACAGTACTAAGTCATCCAGAAACATTCTTTCACGTAACCACTAGGTGGCAGTGCCTCACCACTGAAATGCACCATCCAAACTATTAACATTTGGAAGCAAATGGGATGCTGTGCATTCGCTGGCAGGGGCTCATGGGAACTGTAGTCCACGAACATCTGGAGGACCACAGGTTGACTACCCCTGGTCTACGGTACTTCATGAGCAGATGGACTTGGTATTAGATCGTATCCGGAAGAGCAAAATTACAGCCAGATCCATGGGTATTAGCTCTGCATCAGGCCCCAATTCTAAGAGCTGGTTTTTGTACCCCACTTTTTACTGCCTGAAGGAGTCTCAAAGCAGCTTACCATCGTCTACTCGTTTACCCTGCAAGGTGGGTGAGGATGAGAGCTCTGCGAGAACTGTGACTGGCCAAGGCCTCCCAGCGGGCTGCAGGTGGAGGAAGAGCAGGGAATCAAATTAGAACCTGCTGCTCTGGTTTCCCATGCCAGACTGTACACGAGACTGCTTCAGAACCAGTTTACATGATTATTTAATATCTCTAGAGAACAGCTGTCTATAGTTCAGAAGTTCCTGACAGTCAGAGCGGTTTCTCAGTGGAAGAGGCTTCCTCGGGAGGTGGTGGGTTCTCCATCTTTGGAAATTTTTAAACAGAGGCTGGATAGCCATCTGACAGGGAGGCTGATTCTGTGAAGGATCAAGGGGGTGGCAGGTGACAGTGGATGAGCGAGAGGGCTGTGAGTATCCTGCCTAGTGCAGGGGGTTGGACTAGATGACCCAGGAGGTCCCTTCTAACTCTAGGATTCTATCATTAGGTCTTCACCATGGTAGAGTGACATGGATAAACGTTTGGGTGTACAGGAGCATGATATTTGCATTTACTCAGACGCCTCTTTGACAGGTTGGGTGGTCCCTATAAGGTTCAGAGTAAATGTTCCCAGAAAGAATCTACCCTACAAAAAAACTTCTTAATGCTATTATGTATCTTTTATTTCCAGCTTTCCTCAGGGGAAGAAGCGTGCTTCTGGAAACAGACAACACAACAGGAAAAAATTTACCTGAACATAAAAGCAGTTAACAATTTCGCTTGCTTGTATAGGAACTTCCTTTAAATCAGTAAGGTCCAGGGACTCCCGAAAAAGGAATCTGGAGGTTTCCATATTATTGTAATAAGAATCACTGGCTAAACTTTCACTGTTGCCACAGGAGGGCTTGCAACACACTGAGTGCAGCATCGTGTCAGCAAAAACACGGGATAAGAGGATTCCTCTGGAGATTCCTTTGGTGGAAGGATCACTTGGGCATGGAATGTCCTGTATGTTGAGGGGGGTTGGACTAGATGACCCAGGAGGTCCCTTCCAACTCTATGATTCTATGATCCTATGATTCTAAGGGGGATTGACATAAAGAGGACAGTATAGTAGATTATGTCCTCCACAGATTGCTCCCAACAAACACCTCGCATTAAATCAACTGGGACACAAGCAAAAAAAAGTTGGAAACTGCTCCCTGAGTAGATTTGCCTTCTACCCTGCTCTCAAACTGGAAATTTTCGTTTACAGGAGAAATAGAGTCCAGAGTACTGAAGGGTCGTTTGTGTGTCCCTTTTGCCTCCTTACTACTCATTAGCTGACATCTTATATCAGGGGTAGTCAAACCGGCCCTTCAGATGTCCATGGACTACAATTCCCAGGAGCCCCCTGCCAGCATTCGCTGGCAGGGGGCTCCTGGGAATTGTAGTCCTTGGACATCTGGAGGGCCGCAGTTTGACTACCCCTGTCTTATATTATTGTTGCTAATCTTTAACTTTAGAAAGTATACCCAGCAATGCCCTCCCATGATTCGAAAATTAGATACATTTAAAGCATCAGATAAATATCAAAACGAAGGGAAAACAGATAATACAGATGCATTCCTATACTAGCGCAAAAGGTCTATAAAAGTTCGCATCCATGCTCCAATGCATATTTATAAATTTAATCAGGGGTTGCCATGGTAGTTGGAACATCTCAGTCCTCTTCCTTCGATCTTTCAGGCATACATACTCGAGTTAATTTAGCCATTTCAGCTTGGTTCCATATGTTAGCAAACCAATTTTCCAACCCTTTCCTGCAAAAACATTGCTACCATGCCTCTCTGCAAAGGACTCAAAGGCAGCTAGCCAACAGAAATCAAATGATAACACTTTTTAAAGCTACTGAAATGTTTTTTTAAAAAATATCTAATCCATCAATCACACTTGAAAACAAATAGCCACCCTTCCGGGTACGTTTCATGGCTCAGACGGAAAACACAACCAAGACCACAGAATAGAAAAAACACATCCACATTGGCAACCGGGTTGATCTGAAGCAGTAGAAGAAAGCTGAAGTTCAGGGGCACCTTTAAGACCAACAAAGTTTAATTTAACTCATTCCTCAGACACAATGAAATGGGAATTTACCAGTCCCCCCCAGAGATAGAATCAAACGGTTGAACCCAAACTAAAGATAACCTTATTGCCATGAATCTACTGTCACATGTTCATGCCAGATTGATTTGTTCTGGACCTGTATTTGCCATTTTATCCTCATAATCTCAATTGTGCCATCCATGATGTATTCCCCTGCTTTTCTGTGCTTGACCAGAGAACAGGGGCAGCTGGGAATTGTACACCATGGTATTCTAGCTTTGTGACCCTGGGAGGCTGGCAGTAAATTTCCATAAGTTTCCTCAGTGCTTGTTTGCTGACTCATCATGACCTTGGGTAGCAGACAGCGGGCTCCTCTCCCCTTTTGCTCCTTGCATGGGAAACAGAATGAATACACCTGGGATTTGGTGCTTGGGAAGGGGGTGGGAGAAGCTTAAAGCCAGGTGGGTTTTCATGTGCTTGTTTCATTAACCGTTTAATAGAATCATAGAATAACAGAGTTGGAAGGGACCTCATGGGTCATCTAGTCCAACCCCCTGCACTGTGCAGGACACTCACATCCCCATCGCTCATCTACTATAACCTGCCACCTCCTTGAACCTTCACAGAATCAGCCTCTCCGTCAGATGGCTCTCCAGCCTCTGCTTAAAAAACTCCAAAGATGGAGAACCCACCACCTCCCGAGGAAGCCTGTTCCACTGAGGAATCGCTCTAACTGTATAGATAATAAAGAGAATTCTTCATCCAAGAGTCTGCTCATTGAGGAGTTCGACTGGAAAGTGACGCTTTATACACTTACTTTGTTGTTCCTGTTTCATTCTTGAAGTTATTGAACATCTTAATTATGCTATTTACTAATTTATTGCTCATCTTCTGCCTATTTCTGAAGACTTGTAAATTTTCATGTTGTGTCTGCAGAAGTGTGCATGCACACAAAAGCTTATACCTCAGGTAAAATTTTGGCTGTGCTGTGTGATGTCCCGATTTTGCGCAAAATAAACTTTTCTCTTTGCTTCATCCAGGCATTTTCTTGCCTGATTTATTCTGGATTGTTGGAATGTTTGTAATTTTGGCTTTTGTGCACTTGCGTGAAGATTTTAGGCCTAACTCTATAGGTCTGTTGAACTACTGGTAGCACTTTCCCATTGTAGCAATAGGGGCCAGTTTTGGTGTCTGCTTGAGAACCTCTGGATGGCCACCGTGGAGAAAAAGATTCCAAGCTAGAGGCTCCACTGGTCTAACCCAGAGGTGGGCAAACTGTGGCCCTCCAGATGTCCATGGACTACAATTCCCATGAGCCCCTGCAGTTGTAGTCCATGGACATCTGGAGGGCCACAGTTTGCCCACCCCAACTGGTCTGTCTGTTCTTATGGCCTATGAACTACTTTATTCGTGGCTGTGAGGCATTTGAACCTGGATATTTCCTGGAACCTTAAACACTACATCACTGATCTTCGACAACACCCCCCCTCCCTTTCCTGGAGGCCTAGGCGATCCTGGTGGCATATGTTGTTTTCCTGCGTTTTATTGTATCTTCACAACAACCCTAGGACACTGGGTCATGA
>BDOT02000018.1:7793262-7820762 GCA_003118565.2 Paroedura picta
CCCCCCCGTTTGCATTCAGCCTGTAGCCAAATTGAGTTTTCTCCTGTAGCCGAATCGCAAGAACGCCCCGGAAGCTGCCCAAGCAGCTAAAAGAGTCACTGGTCCCTCGAAGGCCAGTTGAGATAGCAAGATCCAAAAATAGTAACTTCAGCGATTAGAAGAGAGCAATAGAGAAGAGGGAAAGCACTGCAGCCACTTAATTGGACAGAGACAGAGAGAAATGTTACGCAGTCTTGTTGAGAATACGCTGTGTACACTCTTGGGCCCGGTTGAAGCCTGATCCATGTGGCAGAACGTGGAGGGGGGTGGAAGGGGCCCTATCTGAAAGATTGCAGTTCGGGGATCCTGCACAGAACAAATGCAAGCGGGTAGCCGTGTGGGTCTGAAGCAGCACAACAGAACAAAATCCAGAGTCCAGAGGCACCTTGAAGACCAACAAAGATTGATTCAAGGAGTCCGGAGGTTGCTGGGTTTGTTTCCGAAAGGGAACCGAAGATGTGGGAGTTCTCCCTTGCTTAAAGGTAAAGGTCAAGGTATCCCCTGTGCAAGCACCGAGTCATGTCTGACCCTTGGGGTGACGCCCTCTAGCGTTTTCATGGCAGACTCAATGCGGGGTGGTTTGCCAGTGCCTTCCCCAGTCATTACCGTTTACCCCCCAGCAGCAAGCTGGGTACTCATTTTACCCACCTCGGAAGGATGGAAGGCTTAGTCAACCTTGAGCCGGCTGCTGGGATCGAACTCCCAGCCTCATGGGCAAAGCTTTCAGACGGCTGCCTTACCACTCTGCACCACAAGAGGCTCCCTTGCTTAGCGCATGGCTAAACTGTGCACAGAGGTCCAGCTTACCCCACCCGCACCTGTTCCTCCCGCTTGCCTGCGTCTGTTTTTTTCCTTCCCAAGTAGGAACGGAAAAGGGGGCACCGATCAAAGCTTGCCTCGCAGGAGCAAATCTTTGATGTGCAGGTTTGGAACTAGAGTGTTTCATCAGGGCACACATGTGTAGAAGGGGGGGGGCACACGAAGAGACACGTGAGCTGGAAGAACTGAACGCCAACACAACCGGCCTGGGCGACAGTGTTAGACATTCCCCTTGTTAAATCTGAACGAAGGAAGCGTCAATTACAAAACAGAGAGCCGTTCTAGAACAGCAAAGGATGTGGAAGGGAAGATCATAGAACCATAGAGTTAGAAGGGATTTCAAGAGTCATTTAGTCCAACCCCTTACAGCAGGGGTAGTCAAACTGCGGCCCTCCAGGTATCCACGGACTACAATTCCCAGGAGCCCCTGCCAGCATTTGCTGGCAGGGGGCTCCTGGGAATTGTAGTCCATGGACACCTGGAGGGCCGCAGTTTGACTACCCCTGCCTTACAGAATGCAGGGAATTCACAACTACCTGCCCACCCAATTCCAGGCCCAGACGATGCCTCCTCCTCCCCCCAAAAAACAGAATCCCTGGCCAGTCTGGCCTGCAGGAAATTCACCCCAAAGTGGCAATTGGCATTTCCCTGGGCTTGCAAGAAAAAGGGCCCAAAGAGTCAAGCACGGACACAGTCCCCTCTGCCCACCCACTCCCCATCTGCCTTAATTCACTGAGTCAGCATTTCTGACCGATCTAGCCTCTGCTTAAAGACTTCCAAGGAAGGAGAACCCACCACCTCCCGAGGAAGATCCATTCATCCCTAGTTCCTTCTTTCTCTCACCCACGACCAAATGCAAGCCCCAATCTGGCTGGTTGACAGAGAAATTACAAATTGTAGCTGGGTTCAGAGTTAACTCCTTCAGAGTTATACATGGCTGGCACACAAGTTCTCCGCGTGCATTTTCTCAAGGGTGTTTCAAGACCTTCCACTCTCCCAAGGATCTTCCTTGCTGCTGTCTGTCCAACCCCCCTTAAGGGCTGGGGGGGGGGCAGTGGCACGGTTGGTGAAGCCATGCCCACTGATGCCAGGGTAGCCTGACGGCCATGGGAATAGCAGCGTGCAGGGACTGCTCATGCCTAGTTGCGTCTAGGAAAACTAAAGTCCCAAAAGATCTGTCTTGGAGGGGCAATGAGGGAGTCATAGAATCCTAGAGTTGGGAGGGGCCATAGAGGCCATCTAGTCCAACCCCCTGCTCAACGCAGGATCAGCCCTAAGCATCCTAAAGCATCCAAGAAAAGTGTGTCTCCAACCTTTGCTTGAAGACTGCCAGTGAGGGGCAGCTCACCACCTCCTTAGGCAGCCTACTCCACTGCTGAACTACTCTGACTGTGAAAATGTTTTTCCTGATCTCTAGCCTATATCGTTGTACTTGAAGTTTAAACCCATTACTGCATGTCCTCTCCTCTGCAGCCAACAGAAACAGCATCCTGCCTTCCTCCAAGTGACAACCTTTCAAATACTTAAAGAGGGCTATCATGTCCCCTCTCAACCTCCTTTTCTCCAGGCTGGACATTCCCAAGTCCCTCAACCTATCTTCATAGGGCTTGGTCCCTTGGCCCCAGATCATCCTCGTCGCTCTCCTCTGTACCCTTTCAATTTTATCGACGTCCTTCTTGAAGTGAGGCCTCCAGAACTGCAGAGTCGATCCTTTCTGCCCAATCAAATGATCAGTAGGACTGCACATTGGATTTTTTAAAGCTATATTTGCATGGCTGGTGCTTCCCGAGTTGGACCAGAAGGGTCATCCCAGCCACGCAGGATGCAAACAAGCCTCTGGGCTTGGCTAGGTGAAGAATTCAATGAGTCAGGAGTAGAACAATGCTTTTTTTTTTTCCTTTTCCTTTTTTAATTGGGACCCATGAAAAGGAGTCTTGTTCATCCATTCCACTCCATCTTTCCATCCCAGCCATTGGGAGGCTAATCTGCAGCCAGGGAGGGAATCTTGCATACAAACGGGAATTCTCTGTGGCAGCTGTTATCGTTCCAGGAGCGCAAGGCTAGAAAGGGGAAAGAACGTTTGAAAACACAGAGTCAGGATTTCAAATAATATTCCTGCTATAAAAGAACTAACCCTGTATTTGACACACTGAGGGGAGGTGCCAAAGAAGGGTGAGGTTTCTGGCAGGACCTAGGCTAGCCTCTCTCAAATTTCTTACTCTTGAGAAACCCCTGAAGTGGGGCGATGGTGCAGAATATGGTTGGGAAGCAGAGCTGTGGACACGCCCGCCTGAGGCCCCTCCCCTCCCCACCCCCTCCAGGCCCATCATTGGCCATTTGGGCAAGGGAGGCGGGTTGACATGACCATATAGGGGCATATCTCCCCATAAATGTTCAACAAATTTTTAAAAATGTATAAACAATTAATTAGCTCCCCGTGTAAATGGATTAGCTGCAAGTGTAAATGGGCTAGATATGACATTTCAGGGATGAAATAGAACTTTTTTGCTTTTTTTAATGACTGAGGAGATGGAATTGTGGAACAGGATCGGTGAGGGGCGGGCCAACGGGGAAATGACACGCCATCTCCGTTGCTTTCACTCCTTCTTTTGAAGCCCTGGTCTAGTGGCTGTTGGGATAGAGCCAAGGGAACTGTTGCCAGATGCCAGGCACCTTCCGCAGCTGGATTCTGCTCAAGCAGGGTCATCTCAGAAAGAGAAGGCTTCCATCTGGGCAGAGGCATAGACTGCTTCTGCATATCTTCTTTCAGCATCAGTTTGGATTTCCTTTGGATGCTGCAAGTCGACTGTAGCCTTTCAGTCTTGCAGTCTTACACAGCAGCATTATCCTTATCCATGGTTCCTCTTAATATTTGTGAAACAGCCTGGGGGGTGGAACGTGTCTGGCTGTCCATGCTGGAATAGGGCCAATCAGGACGCCCTATCCCTGCAGCTCCCGCCCTCTGTCCATGGACTCTAGCCTCTTTGCTCTCAGATGTGCCTCAGTGCCTGGAGCCAACAGCAGGTAAGGAGAGAGGGCCCTGGGGAAAGGGTCATGGTGGGGGGCCTCCTAACGAGGGCCTCTTGGCCTGCTAGGCTGGGCCTGCTAAGGAGCTCTGTCCCAGCCCTGCTAACGAACTGGCCAGCCCCCGCCCACCCCCCTGGATCCAGCTACGAGCTGTGGACCAAAGCCACCTTAAGCTGCCTGGCAAGGGGAGAGGACTCTTTCAAGGCCTGTTCTTAGGAACGGGCTTTGAAGTTAGTGATGTTATAATGTTATAACTCACGTTTTTTTAAACATTACACTTTGTGGGGGATGGTGGAGACAATCAAGAGCACAGAATAGTGGGAATCGGGTGCAATGAAAACAAAGATGCAAGTAGGCACCGTTTTTGCAAAAAACACAGTTTTTGAAAAAGGGAAGGGTAGCAAAGCATGATGGGGGGCTGCCTGTGTGCAGAACTCAGTGCAGAAAGCATGTCCGGAATTTCAGCCTGGGAAATAAGGAAAGCCCAAATGAGGAAAGGTAGGGTCAAATCACAGCATCCAAAGGAAATTCAAGGCAAGGCTAAAACAAGGTATGTCTCCCAATGCAGGAACCACCTGTGTCTACAGAATGCCCACCTTGTCTTTACAGGCATTTCACTCATTCTAAAAGAGAAAATATTTCATAGGAGTTCCCCCCCCCCAAGGACTCCCCAACATTTCCAAATGTTCTGTGTTTTTTCCAGTATTCCTTCAAATGTTCAATTCTCTGCTAAGAATAATTTTAAAAAAATCTCAGGAGGCAATGGGGGTTATTTTTCCTCTGAATTTTTCCTGTTCTCTGGTGCAGTGTACCTCTGCCACCTACCGCTGCTGTATCTGTACCAGATCTGGACACAGTCCTCATCCTCTGGCTTGGAGAGAATCCCGTCATCTGGCTGGTTGCCGTCCCAGTAGTTATAATCATATGATGAGCCGTCTGTCCACTCAAAATTGCTTTCCTGCCAAAAAGAGATCACCAGGGAGACAGGGATGGAAACAGAGCTGAAAGGATGTCATCATGGCCTTTCTCCAACAGCGATGGAAAATCAAACACCCAAGGGGGAATGACCACGATTAAACCAGGATGGTTGTCAGGGAAGAGAGCTCGAAGAAAGATGTCCTGATGGCAGTTTTCCTCGTGGCATAACATGAAACCAGCTTCGATCGGCATCGCCTCATCTAATGACTGCAACATGTCTTGTAAAAAGTGGGCGGAAATTTGTCCCCACCTCCTTTTTAAAAAAAAATTAAGCATTCAACGTGATGATCTAGAGAATTTGTTTATGCTTCTGATGGTTTGCCGTGAGAGTCAAGGCGGATTACACAGCATTATGGAGTGGAATCAACAGTAGGAGGTGTCCAAAGTCGATGAAATGAGATTTGGTGTGCAGAAATAAGCATAAGCAGTAACACAACACAGCACAACACGTTAACACAACAAATAAAATAAATAAAAATAAACTGATGTGGTAAGATCATAATTACAGTATGTACTGTAAACAGCAATATAGTCCATATGCCCTAAACCAGAGGTAGTCAACCTGTGGTCCTCCAGATGTTCATGGACTACAATTCCCATGAGCCCCTGCCAGCAAACGCTGGCAGGGGCTCATGGGAATTGTAGTCCACGAACATCTGGAGGGCCACAGGTTGACTACCCCCTGCCCTAAACCCTCTAGGATAGCACTTTTCTGAACCATTTTATTACAGAACAGCCCTATTGCCTGGGTAGAATTATAGAATCACAGAACCATACAGTTGGAAGGGGCCCTAGAGGCCAACTAGTCCCACCCCCTGCTCAAGGCAGGATCAGCAGAAAACATCCAGGATAAGAATCTGTCTGGGCGCTGCTTCAAGACCTCCTGTGAGGGGGAGCTCACTACTAGAATCACAGAGTTGGAAGGGAACATAGAGGCCATCTAGCCCAACCCCCTGTTCAATGCAGGGTAAAAAGCAAAAAGCTCTTGAATCAGTTTTGCATCTTTTGCAGAAATCTAGGAGGGTCAGAACCTTCCTGAGCTCAGGCCAGCCATTCCACAAGACGACAGCCACAACATGTACACGTGTACATGTATACAAAGGGATGCTGGCACCTGCAGAAGATCCAGCTCAGATGAACCAAGCTAACATGGCTTCGTACGTGATAGCCAGGTAACTGGTGGCCAACCAGTGGGAATAAACTCTGCCTAGCTTCTGACAACACCTGAGCTATGCATTGTTTGCCCCAGCTGGGGTCTCTGAGTTGACTTTGAATGGGGACCTAAGTAGATGGGGCACTCCAGTCATCTAGTTGTGATGCCGGTGTGTGACAGGATCCAAGTGACCACCTGGGCTGTGTCAAGGGAGGAGGCCAGACAGAGCTGGAAGAAAGTCCCTTTGGGCGCAGAATTAACTTGCTTCTCAAGCAGCCATGTTGCTCTCTCAGCCTCACCCACCCCACAGGGTGTCTGTTGTGGGGAAGGGAAAGATGATTGTAAGCCGCTTTGAGCCTCCTTCAGGTAGAGAAAAGTGGCATATAAGAACCAACTCTTCTTCTTCTTCAGTAATCTAAGGGCTCTCTCAGCCTCACCCACCTCACAGGGTGTCTGTTGTAGGGAGAGGAAAGGGAAGGTGATTGTAAGCCACTTTGAGACTCCTTCGGGTAGAGAAAAGTGGCATATAAGAACCAACTCTTCTTCTTCTTCAGTAATCTCAGGGCTCTCTCAGCCTCACCCACCTCACAGGGTGTCTGTTGTAGGGAGAGGAAAGGGAAGGTGATTGTAAGCCACTTTGAGACGCCTTTGGGTAGAGAAAAGTGGCATATAAGAACCAACTCTTCTTCTTATTCTTCAACCACTGTGGGGTTTCAAGGCAGAAATGAGCCATTGCCCAAGGGCTCGTGACGGCTAACAAGATAAAACCCCAATACATAAAAAACCCAATACATAAAAACCCTAATAATGTATGGTATTTTATCCTAAGAAAAATTTCATACACCCATTTTTTTTTGTTTTGTTTTGTTTTAGGGGGGGGGGTGTTTTTCTGGACCAACATGGCTGCCTATTTTGAGAAGTCCACTATGACCAGTCCTGTCCACTTCCCAATGGCCAGTCTACCCTCAGTTTTGAATAGTGAATGTAACATCTTAAAGTTTTTATGTTGTCAGATGTTTTAAAATGTTTATAGTACTATTACTGTGTTGTTGTTTTTCCTCTTTTTAAATGGTCTTAGTTTTCAATTGCTTGTAGTTTAATTTTGGTCTGAATGACCGTAAATAAATATTGATTTGATTGATACCCTCATTGAAAGTGAAGTGATTATTTTAATAAGCGGAGGCAGCAGCATCGTAGGCATCCCCAGACGGACAGAAACATAAGCCCTGAGGGGAGAGGGAAACTCATGTCACAACAAATGTCCTAAGTCCGCAGGGTGTAAGCTCAAACCTCGTGATGCAGCTGACTGGCCATTTGATGTTCAGAGGATGTGAAAATATTCTCATTCTTTTGATATTCTCATTCTTTTCTTTAATCCCGGATTTATCTGAGAGGATTGCCCCCCGTAGACACCAACAAGACTCTTGACTGTAGCATTGGAGCAGGATCGTACACACTTATCGCTTGAACTCAGGTCCTATCTTGCTTTTGGAGTATTTATTTATTTTTATTTTATTTATTTATTCACATGTATAGACCACCCAAAGAGCCTCTTGTGGCGCAGAGTGGAAAGGCAGCAGACATGCAGTCTGAAAGCTCTGCCCGTGAGGCTGGGAGTTCGATCCCAGCTCAAGGTTGACTCCGCCTTCCATCCTTCCGAGGTCGGTAAAATGAGTACCCAGCTTGCTGGGGGGTAAAGGGTAATGACTGGGGAAGGGAATGGCAAACCACCCCGCATTGAGTCTGCCATGAAAACGCTGGAGGGCGTCACCCCAAGGGCCAGACATGACCCGGTGCTTGCACAGGGGATAGACAACCCTCCCTGAAGGCTCCCCGAAGGGCCACCTCCACTCCCCCCACAAGGCAATGTTTCGCCTTGAGTTGCAGATGGTCGGCAAGGTAGCGGTGGGGGCTGGTCACTTATCAGGTCATCAAGAAGATAGTAGGAACAGCCCAGGTGTCCGGCTGGCCCCAGGAGAAAAGGAATTACAAAGGAAGTGAAAGGAAGTGAAAGGCAAGGGGCCCAGCAGGTGGTGGGGGAGGATGTATCTGACCAGGAGATATGAGGAATCAAATCAAACAGAACCAAACATTAAACATGGCAAATCCCACAGGGCTTTGGCATCCTGTTGTAAGATGCCATAGGCCAGTTCACCCCAGGAGTGGATGAGTGATAGGGTTGTGTCCTGCATTCTGCAGGGGGTTGGACTAGATGACCCAGGAGGCCCCTTCCAATTCTGCGATTCTATGATTTGATGAGTGGTGCATAGAAATCGAAGGTAGAAATATAAATAAATAAAGGGTCATTGTCTGGCTGGCTTCTCTAAATGAGGAGATTCTCAGGAACCCCTGAAGGAGTCCAAGTCAAAAGGTTCCTAAGTTTTCCTGGGCCCATTCTGCACTTGTTTGAAAATGTGCTTTCAATGTGCTTTCGAGCCTATCGGGAGAGGCGGGAAATAAATCTAATAATAATAATAATAATAATAATAATAATAATAATAATAATAATAATAATAATAATAATAATAATAATAATGCACTTTAGAAGTGGATTTTCCTGTTCCGCACAGGAAAATCCAGCCGCAAAAGCACAGTGAAAGTGCATTATCCAACAGTTGCAAAATTGGCCCTGGACAGTTTTGATGTTTTTTTTTACAAGGAAGAGTTCACTTACGGAATTCACTGCCACAGGATTTGCCACAGGAGCCAGCCCAGATGAGAGACTGGCAGTCCTGTTTTGCCTTGCCCCCCCCCCCATGACAAATATGAGAAGCATGGCTTAGTCTACTTCTGACTGGAACCATAAGAGGAGGCTGGATCCTCCACATATGCAGTCAGCTTGGTGACCTTGGGAATGGTCGTAGTCCTGCTGTTAGAGTTGTTCTCACAGAGCGGTTTCCCTCAGAGCTCTCTCAGCCCCATGTACCTCACAGGGTGCCTGTTGTGGGGAGAGGAAAGGGAAGGCGACTGTAAGCCGCTTTGAGACTCCTTCGGGTAGAGAAAAGCGGCATCTAGGAACCAACTCTTCTTCTTCAGTAATATCAGGGCTCTCTCAGCCTCACCCACCTCACAGGGTGTCTGTTGTGGGGAGAGGAAAGGGAAGGAGATTGTAAGCCACTTTGAGCCTCCTTCGGATAGAGAAAAGCAGGGTATAAAACCAGCTCTTGTCCTGGTTGTTTGATAGAAAACCGAAGCTGGAGTGAATGGGCTCTCGGCTCTGATCCAGCAGGGTCCTCCTCACAGGGTCTGTGGCGCTTCGGTTCCTTACCTGCCTGAGGTCGTTCAGCCCCATCCAGATATCGGTGGGTATCCCAGGCACGCGGCTGTTTACCAAGTCGTATACAAATACGTTCTCTTCCCAGCTGCCAAACAAACAGAGAGATGTTAGGTGAAGAGGCAATCCACCAGAGGGTTGGTGTAATGAGCAAACAGTATTGCTGGGTGCTAGGCAATGTGCCAGGAGAGCAACGGATAAAACACAAGGCAACGCCTGGTGTCCATAATGCTTGAGTGGTGTGGAGAAAAGGAGACAGTGCCGTACAATAGTTGCAAGCACAACCAGACAACCACCCTCTCCACCCCCTCAGTTTCAGATTTTCACTTGGATGCAAGATCTTGCCTTGCAGGGACTGCCCTTTCATGGCAGTCAAGTCTGACCAATGCTAATGGGAGGGAGGCCTTGTTTCTGGCCTACACCGGAGGAAAATCCCTCTTAGGGTCCTTTCCAAACTCTGGCCGTGTGCAAGAAGGTTGCCAGGCTGCAAGAGCGGGCTTTGACATGAGGACAGCCGCTGTTCAATCCTTACCTGTGAATGGAAGCCAGCTTGGCTGACTTGAGACCAATGGAAAACTCTGCACAGTACAAGTCTGCCTCGGCCCACGTTTTATTGATGGGGAAGTATCTGTAACAGGACCCTTCAAATTCAGTCCAGAAGAGAGGGCAAGAGTAAGACAGGAGCGGATCTGGCAAAGCTGAGGGAAGGGGAAAGAAATCTGTTAGAGGTAGCGTACAGGGCCATATTATCTCTCAGAGGTGGCATACAAGGCTGTAGCTGGTTTTATCTGTTAGAGGTGACGTACGGGACTATATTATCTATTGGAGGTGACGTACGGGACTATATTATCTGTTAGAGGTGACGTAAGGGACTATATTATCTGTTAGAGGTGACGTACGGGACTATATTATCTGTTAAAGGTAGTGTATTGGGCCGTAGCTGATATTACCTCGTAGAGATGGTTTCCAGGGCTGTAGCTGGTTTCTTATTCAACAGGGCCACTGTGTTCCAGCTGGGTTGCCAAGAGATGAATAGAGCACAGTGTCGCTTCATACCCCAACAAAAGCTTTTACAATTCTGTTCTCTAGTTCAAATAGTTCCGTGTATAAACGGAAACGGATGGTGGGATAAGTCATGTTTGTCTTTAAGCTGCTGCTTGACTCCTGTCAAATTTTGAATAGGTGAAGCTGCTCTTCAGGTCAGAAGGTGTAACTTACACCTTGATTTGATTAATGTTAATGTTGAAATTTTTCCTCCCCTTTCCTTTTTCTAAGCACTCTGACATACTTTGGGTCCAGATGCATAAGAGACCAGGGTCACTTCTGCTCCAAGTGCTTAACCTTGAGCTTCGTTTGAGCTAAAGGTTAAATCAGGGTATAAGTTTTGTCATAAATTACAATACTCCCTGACCTGGGAAGCAAGGAATAAAACATTACTATTTCAGGGGATATATATCTATGAAATTTACCTATTCTAAAACCCAGTTCAAAATTCTAAATGGAGACATCAAGGTACAACCCTGACTCTGGTCAAAGGGAAGGAAAGCAAAAATTGTGTAATTTTTTTTGGGGGAAGGGTATTGTGATTGTTTTATGGGGTGTTTAAATTGTTATGTGTTTTATTGTTAACCATCGTGAGCCAGCAGGCTGGGAGCGGCGGTATACAAATTAACTAATACACAAAAACAAATAATAAATAAAATGGTATGGCATGGTAGTTAGGAGAAAAAGGCTCAAACCCCCACACTGCTAAGAAGCCATAGATCAGGGGTGGTCAGCCTGTGGTCCTCCAGATGTCCATGGACTACAATTCCCATGAGCCCCTGCCAGCATTTGCTGGCAGGGGCTCATGGGAATTGTAGTCCATGCACATCTGGAGGACCACAGGTTGACTACCCCTGCCGTAGATGATACTCTCATACTAACCTGCCTCACAGGGTTGTTGTGAGAATAAAACAGGAATTGTTTTGAGCTCCTTGGAGGAGGGGTGGAATAAACCTGGTGGTTTATTCTTGAGTGGGGTGAGCTGAATCAGTGGTCCAGTGGCACACCCCTTGGATGCAGCTCCGGTGGTGTATCTTTACACACTTCTTCTCTTAAAATAGTTGTGGCAGGTAACACCTGTCACTCGCTATTGGTCGAGTCAGCAGGTTATGAGGGCCAGGAAACCGCTGCTATCTCAAAGCTGCCCACCACTGCTGTCAGAATGAATTAGCAGCAGCTGTTCTACAGCGGCTGACCTCAACACTACAGATTGCAGAGGGTGCAGGAAAGAAAATCCGGTGGAAACAAAGATAAAGGATCCTCAGAAGCACCGATTAGATAAACCACAGGGCGCAGAAAACAGGCCTGGGTCTTTTAAGCACAGTCCGCACCATTTCCTCCTGTCAATCTCACTCAGGTCAGGGACTGGGGGATTTCATGAGGCGAAAGGCCAGGAGGACTCCTTCAGTTTCCAAAGGAAGCCTTGTCAGGAATTTCCTTCTCAAAAGAATGAGGGCCTGGGAGAAGGCATGCAGAAGCAGAAGAGGGCAAGCAGAAGCACAAGCTGTACCACTGAACCATAGATTGGCATGACTGTTGGCATGACCGCATTCAGGGCACACTAGAAGGAAGGCGCAAGACATTTAAAAGAAAGGTTGCATATGAGGAAAGGTTCGGGGAGCTTGGTCTGATTAGCCTGGAGAGGAGACGACTGAGAGGGGAGCTGATAGCCATCTTCAAGGATTTAAAAGGCTGCCATGTAGAGGACGGGGCAGAGTTGTTCTCTCTTGCCCCGCAGGGACGGACCAGAACGAATGGGATGAAATTAATGCAAAAAAAATTCCATCTAAACATCCGGAAGAAGTTCCTGACAGTCAGAGCGGTTCCTCAGTGGAACAGGCTTCCTCGGGAGGTGGTGGGTTCTCCATCTTTGGAGATTTTTAAGCAGAGGCTGGAGAGCCATCTGACGGAGAGGCTGATTCTGTGAAGGCTCAAGGGGGTGGCAGGTGACAGCGGATGAGCGAGAGGGCTGAGAGTGTCCTGCATAGTGCAGGGGGCTGGACTAGATGACCCATGAGGTCCCTTCCAACTCTATGATTCTATGAAAAAAATGGAATTCCGTAATCCTTTCTACATAGGCCAATTCCCCCAATGAAAACATCTAGCAGTAGCTTTCCTCACCTGCAGGAAAGGGTCTAAAGGGTCGTCCTACTTTTTTCCAGCCTGTGGGGCAAAGGCATCTTGGGAAATTTGGCTGAGTCAGGCAGCTGCCACATGCCTGCTGTTTACATCCAGGAGAATGAGGTTTCGGCACGGATTACAGGTGCCCTTTGGGAGAATTTGGGCCAGGCCCCACTTTCCAGTTCCGAGCAAAAGGAAGAAGGAAGCCCATTCAAGCCACTGCGTGCTTGGGTTATTCTGCACCCGTCGCCCCAGCAGGTAACATGAATGCGACTGGCTTCAGCACGCAGGAGAGGCCTGCAGGAATGTGAAGGCTAAATGGGCCGGAGAAGAAAGACAGACTTGGGGGGGGGGGGTCAATCTCTAATTAGCACCTTCTTTGTTCAGCCTCCCCAGGTGGCTTCTGCTCAGTCTCTGGAAGAGCTGCCATTAAGAGTTTTTTTAACTCCCGGGGTACAGTAATTGGAAGCGCCAGGGCTGGTCCAGACTTCCTTTGCCGGTTGGACTTTTGGAAAAAGGAGAGGCATATAATAGAGTCAGTGCAGAAGTACATAGAGCTGAGGTGGAAGTTCCCCTTTCTGCTTCTTTCCTTCTCTCCTATTCACCCACTCTCCATCCACTGCACCCGTACCCCTCTTCTTCCTCCCCTGCAGTCTCCCCTGGTTCCCATGTCTTTCTTTGGCTTAGAGGTAAAGGAGTCTTGTGAAAATATGGCCCCATAAGAGGACATTGGAAGGAGCCTATTATTGGGGGGGGGGATACTTTAGAGCAGGGGTGGCCAAACTGGGGCTCTCCAGATGTCCATGGACTACAATTCCCATGAGCCCCTAGTCCATGGACATCTGGAGAGGCACAGTTTGGCCACCCCTGCTTTAGGGCATTTAGAAGCATGCCATATTATTGGTGCAATCCCTATGGAAATGCACTCCCCGTGGGGGTTTTTTTTTGGGGGGGGAGACATACTGCTTTCTTTCTGAGAAAGAATCCAGGGGTGACCTGTTCTCCTAGGTTGTAGCTGAAGGGGCTGTCTACAGCGCTGATTGGGTGGCTGGTGTGTCAGTCAAAGAGTCACAACAGTAGCTCGGCCAGCGTAGGGGGAGGGATCAATTGACTTTGAAATAAGTACATTCCGAACATCAGATCAATGAAACTCAGAAATGCACCTAACAATACACAGATGTCCAGGCGGCCTACTTGAAGCCACAAGGGAGGGCAAAGAGGCTCTAGGTTCAGATCCCTCAATCTTGTGTCAGTCCTGCCCTCTCAGTGTGACCTACCTCACAGGGATGTTGTAGGAATACAGCGGGGCAGCATGAACTGGCTTAAAAGAAGGGCCTCATCTAGCTATGATTATATATATTTTTAAAAACCTACAGCGAAGACTCAAACACCCTGCTTTGTGGCCGTTAGTTCTTTACTCCCTACAAAATCAGGGGTTTAAACCATTCTGAGAACCTCGCCACTCAAATTTCTGCAGAATCATTCCACGCTACCTCCTTTGGTTTTAATGGACATAGAATAGAGCTACTCGGCATGGAGTTGCCCTGTCGGTCCCATTGGGATGTAATTTAAAAAACTGCAGCACCTTCAAGTAATTTCATGCCCAACCGGAACAGCTGTCTGGAAACAGCATCTGAGATGCAATCATGGAATCCTAGAGTTGGAAGGGATCTTCTGGGTCATCTAGTCCAGGGGTAGTCAACCTGTGGTCCTCCAGATGTCCATGGACTACAATTCCCTTGAGCCCCTGCCAGCATTTGCTGGCAGGGGCTCATGGGAATTGTAGTCCATGGACATCTGGAGGACCACAGGTTGACTACCCCTGATCTAGTCCAACCCCCTGTGCTATGCAGGACACTCACAACCCTCTTGCTCATCCACTGTCACCTGCCACCCCCTTGAACCATCACAGGATCAATCCTATGTAGAGTTGCATCCTTCTAAGCCTCATAACTTCAGTCGGTTTAGAAATTGTAACACTGTTTAGGATTCTCTTACAGTAGAGTCCTAAGCAGGGTGCAGCTCCCCGAATAAAACGCAGAAGCTGGGACACCTTTCTTAGAAATGAATCTTCATTCATCATTCCGAATGGGGGAGGCATCTTTGGGTATTTTAATTCCGGCTAAAGGGTGGTCAGGAATGCTCTGATAATATAGTTTTTATCAGTTTGAACACCCCCCCCCCCTTTCTTAAGCATTCTAAATGGACTTCTTTCGTGTTAAGTCACCTTGAATGCAGGCCAAGCAAACTACCAATCCCTTCCAAAAATACATCAAAACCAAACAAAACAAACTCCGTCTGCAGTTCATAGCTTCCCTCCGCACTGTGCATTGGTGACCTCTGAAGTTGTCTTTGTGCTCATTCTACAAGGAAGCAGTTATGGCAGGTGATGGTCAGAGAGACCCCTGGTGAAAAGCTGAACTCGTGGCTATTGCAGAGAAAAAAGTTTCTTTTCAATGTGTCTCAAGCTCTGCTAAGACACCCATCGGCAAACTTTGGTGTTCAGTGAACGCCTGGGCTGGGAGAAAGGCTAGAAGGGGGGCAGCGTTCATGTTGGCTCCCTCCTAGAGGAAAATCCCAACCAAGCTGCTCTGGGGGGTGGGGGGTTAATCAGAATTTGCTTAAACAGAATTTCGACTCACCTTGACTGATTTTGATATTGGTGTGCGGGAAAGCGTGGATGAGGACGAAAGCCCCGGAGAGAGTTGTGTAGAAGCTCCATCGGGGCATCGTTGCACACAGACGGTTTCCGTCCAGGGCTGCAGGACGCCTCCCGTCGGCTCGGTGTCCCCTCGCAGTGCCACGGAGGAGTCTGGAGCAGCTGCAGGGAAGCTCCGTGGGCCACTCCCTCCCCCCCCCAAACAAGCTGTCAATGAGAACATGCTCCAAAAGCCAGCCAAGCTCCTTGCTGCACATGCCCTCGCCTCTCACCCCAGGCACACTGGCTCACGTCAACCGGGAGGGTCCGAAACAGAGCAAGGATCAAGCAGGAGACGAAAAAGGGGAAGGTGGGGGTCCGGTGGCACCTGTAAGACCCACAAGGTTCATTCTGGGGATAAGCTTTCGCGTGCATTAAACTTGCTGGGTTTACAGACTCCAACTTTGTTCTGTTGCTCCAGACCAGCACAGCAACACCCCCCCACGCCCTGAATATAAGGGAAAGTGGCTTAGACAGGGCTTCTACATTTTGACAGGTCCCCCCCCCCTTAGCAGGAACATGTAAAGCAAGAGAAGGAGAAGGAGAAGAAGGAGAAGGAGAAGGAGAAGGAGAAAAAGAAGGAGAAGGAGACGGAGAAGGAGAAGGAGAAGGAGGAGAAGAAGGAGAAGAAAGAGAAGAAGGAGGAGAAGGAGATGGAGAAGGAGAAGGAGAAGGAGAAGGAGAAGGAGAAGGAGAAGGAGAAGGAGAAGGAGGAGAAGGAGAAGAAGAAGGAGATGGAGATGGAGAAGGAGAAAAAGAAGGAGAAGGAGAAGAAGAAGGAGAAGGAGGAGAATAAGGAGAAGAAGGAGAAGGAGATGGAGATGGAGAAAAAGAAGAAGGAGAAGGAGGAGAATAAGGAGAAGAAGGAGAAGAAGGAGAAGAATGAGAATGAGAATGAGAAGGAGAAGGAGAAGGAGACGAAGGAGAAGGAGAAGGAGGAGAAGAAGAAGGAGAAGGAGGAGGAGGAGGAGGAGGAGAAGAAGAAGAAGAAGAGTTGATTCTTATATGCCGCTTTTCTCTACCCGAAGGAGGCTCTTGTTCCTTCTCCCTGCACCGCAGTCAGGATACGATTATGAACCTGTGCAGCTGATTGCAGGATACGTCACAGATTTATGCTTCGGTGTACTTTTTCCACCATAAAGAGCAACCAGGGCTCTGGTGGAGATTCCCCTTCCCTTAATACAGTTTTCCTGGTAGGTATCCCTCCACCCTACCAGCTGCCATTGCCTCCATCAGAGGAGGAAAAAACAGAAGGGGAGAAGTTTAAAACAGGGAGAGGAACAAGAGCAGCCAACTAGAGCAGGGGTAGTCAACCTGTGGTCCTCCAGATGTCCATGGACTACAATTCCCACGGGCCCCTGCCAGCAGACGCTGGCAGGGGCTCGTGGGAATTGTAGTCCATGGACATCTGGAGGACCACAGGTTGACTACTCCTGAACTAGAGGGTCTCACAACCACTATATGATATTTATACCCTTCACTTAAATAGGGTTTCTCCTTTCCCAAAGAATATACACAGTGCTCTCCCCTATTTAATGCCCACAAAATCCCTGCAAAGGACCCTGAAACAAAATCTGAAGCCAAACAAATCGTCCTCGCATATAGAAAAGCTAGCACCTCAGGGCCAACGTTCGGCTTAGTCTCTTCCCTGACCTGCTTGTTTTCCAGGTCCCTGGAGAAACACATTTTGTGCTGGGGAGCAGTCCGCACCTGCCGTCTGAAGCCCCCCAGCCCAGACGCAGGCTTTCCACCTCAGTGAGAACGAGGCCGCAGATGTGCAAGGAACAAAGATCTTGGGGGATTAGACTGTTTAGGCTGGGAGGCACTGTCGATTTATCCATGGTTGACAGATCCCAGCGTGGGCTTAGGCCAAGGAGGAGAAAGAATTCACATCTCTCCCCAGTTAGTAATTCAGACTTCCAGCTGGAAAGGAGGAAGGGAGAGCATGTCCAGTGGGCTGTTATGGCGGAGAAGACCTCTTGCGCCGCATTTACGGATAACTGAAGAACCACTGCCAAGCAATCCTTAACAAACTTGTGCCTTTCCAGCCCGTTGAGGTCAGTGAGCTTTGAACGATGTGACTCTGCTTGCAGGATTGCACGGTAAGGGACACGTGACACATTGGCACCATTCCTGCCTGGTCCACCACCTCCTAAGCCAGGGGTGGGCAAACTGTGGCCCTCCGGATGTCCAGGGACAGGGGCTCATGGGAATTGTAGTCCATGGACATCTGGAGGGCCACAGTTTGCCCACCCCTGTTCTAAGTCTTCTTCACTTGAGTGGGACTAGTTTAAGAAAAGGAACACAGATTTTCCAAAAGGAGTTTGTCTCCCAGCTGTTGCACTCTGCATCTTTTGGGTTAAGACTTTGCCTGACCTGCAGAAGGTCACTGGCAATTAGAAAGGGCACACGGGGGTGACTGGGAATTACAGGTGGGGTCAAGACCCTTGTCAGCCGGCAGCAATCAGAGCCTGTGAGTCATCTCCTATCTGGAGGCCATCAGGCACCCCGTGACCTAAAGGGCTTAACCACAGAGCAGAAGGAGACGTATTTTGAGCACCTAATGTTCACTGCGGCATCCAACTGGCTGGATAGGGCCTGGGCTAGTGTGGCTAGTGGGTGTTTAGGTCAGGCAGGTTTGGTGGAAATTTACAGGTGAGGCAGTGGCAGGCAAGGGACGTCCAGTGGAGAGTAGGGGGGAGATTTGTGGACACAAACCAGTGTGGGTGAACGCAGCGACAAGGAAGACCTGAGTACTGGTACGGAAGTGGTCTAAATCAGGGGTAGTCAACCTGTGGTCCTCCAGATGTCCATGGCCCGATCGCATGAGAGTTTGGAAGCTAAGCAGGGTCGGCCAGGGATGGGAGACCACTAAAGAGGACTGGGGATGCTAGGAGGAGAGAGGCAATGGCTCATTTCTGCCTTGAAACCCCACAGTTGTTGAAGAAGAAGAAGAAGAAGAAGAAGAAGAAGAAGAGTTGGTTCTTATAGGCCACTTTTCTCTACCCGAAGGCGGCTCAAAGCGGCTTACAGTCGCCTTCCCATTCCTCTCCCCACAAGAGACACCCTGTGAGGTGGGTGAGGCTGAGAGAGCCCTGATATGACTGAAGAAGAAGAGTTGGTTCTTATATGCCGCTTTTCCCTACCCGAAGGCGGCTCAAAGCGGCTTACAGTCGCCTTCCCTTTCCTCTCCCCACAACAGACACCCTGTGAGGTGGGTGAGGCTGAGAGAGCCCTGATATCACTGCCCGGTCAGAACAGTTTTATCAGTGCGGTGGCGAGCCCAAGGTCACCCAGCTGGCTGCATGTGGGGGAGCGCAGAATGGAACCCGGCATGCCAGATTTTAACTCCGCGCTCCTAACCACTACACCAAACTGGGGCTGCAACTGGGGCTGCAAGCTGACCCCACATTATTACTACTAACCCTTTCCGAGCTAGAATGCGGAGTCTTTGCGCTTGTTCCTGCAACCCCTTCCGGCTGCTAGAAAGGTCATTCCCAGGGCCTGTGGGGAGGAACAAGCTTGCATGGGAGGGAGGGAGGAAGGATGAAGGAGAGGAACTCTTCATGGCCAAATCTCACCATTGCTCCTTACCTAGTGAACATTAGCAATTTCAGTCATAGATGGGCTTTGAACACTCCCCCAAAAGCAGTTTTGAATGGGAAGTATCACCACCAGCCTCTACATCTGAGAGACAGCCTCCCATGTTTTCATGGGACGCTATATCGAGAGGAAAGAAGCAAATCTTTATTGCTTTAAGCCCTTGGATAATTACCTGAAATGTGCTGAGGGCTGCCTGCTAAAATCTCTTCTGTATGACAGGACATAGGCAGGCTCAAGTGTAGTTGCAACGTTTTGCTTCAGAAAACGTTGCAGAAAAGGCAAAATTTTGCCTTCAGAAAACGTTGCAGAAAAGGCAAAATTTTGCCTTCAGAAAACGGAAAGCTTTATTTAAACCAGGGGTAGTCAAACTGCGGCCCTCCAGATGTCCATGGACTACAATTCCCAGGAGCCCCTGCCAGCGGATGCTGGCAGGGGGCTCCTGGGAATTGTAGTTCATGGACATCTGGAGGGCCACAGTTTGACTGCCCTTGATTTAAACAAAGTGGGCAATTTCCTTGTTGCCGTATTTCTATAATTCTATCATTGATGTTTCCATTCTTATCTGGTGTATGCTAATAATCAAATAATCCAATGCACTTTGTTAGCTGGTATTTGACTGCATCAATATATCTGATCTGTAATAATAACAATAAATGAAATCATAGAGATTCTGCTAGCACAGCCCCATGGAGAAAAGCTATCTCTTAGTCTCTCCTCATGCCAGCCTGCAAACCTGCATGGTGATTGGTTTGCACACATACATGAATTTTCTTCCGGGGATGAAAAGGGCTGCAGGAATGAGGATGAACCCTGGAAAACAACAGTGTATGCTTGGCTGGATACCTGCCAGGAGGTATTCTGCATGGAGCCAAATAAAACAGTTTAAAAAACAACCAGTTTAGACCGCTTTATCATATTACAATCGTTGTTCTGCATTGAATATAGCCTGTTGAAAAACTATGTTTCAATGCTCTCTGCATGAAACAATTCATAGCCCTGCCCCCTGCAGTTTTGCCAACTCCGCTTTGTTCTCTAATGCAGTCACTATTCTGCATAACTAAGGAGCTTCTCTGCATGACTAATAGAGCGTCTCGGGCAGGCAGGAGAGAAATGAATCGGTGAAAGGCCTCTTTCAGAAACAACACTTAAAAGACGCTTAAAGCACCGAAGAGGCAGGTCACCATGCGGAGCAAAATCAGTTTTGCGGAGTAAATTCACTCTTCTGTGCAGAGATCAGAAAAACAACGATGTATTTAGTGAGTTTTCATCAGCTTTTCCATCATGCCCAGAAGAGGCCCAGGACTGGTCAGACATTTAAGTGATTTTCATGCCTGAACCAGGCAGGCCTCTGGGTGCTTCAGCCGCTGAAACCCACAACCCTAATTCAGATCTGAATTTGGCAACCCCCAGGCCAACCACCAACTACCCTACCTCACAGGGCTGTTATGAATGCATCCCGAACCAGAGAGAATCATTCTTTACCAACACTCAAATGGTTAAAAAAAAATCACCTTGACCTTACTTGACACAAAGAAACGGATATTTATTTCCCATAAATATACATTCTAAGACAATACGTTGTGAGCAAAACAAAGGTGTACAGAAGCATCCAGCGAACTTGACAGGATGGGATGATTTCGCGAGGATCACTCACCACCACTTCGGAGAAATGACTCTGTCTTTCGAATAGTCAAACGAGTCACACTTTATTCTCTTCTCTGTTTTTCAAACACGTTTTCCTTCACGCACGGCCAAGTCCGCTCATTTTGGCTTTCAGAGAGCTTTTTGGTGCATGGATTTGGTAGACCTTGCGCACGCACCAAATGAACTTGGGGGTTCAACTGCTTTTCCACGGCACGGCGAGCCAAAAGTGAATCCTTGGTGTCGTGCTCCGGAGGACCACTCAATATGGCAAAATCAGAAGATAAATGGCCACATTCTGCTCTAGGCTGGGCACAATCCCCGACATCTCCTGTACAAAGGCCTCAAGTAGCCAGGGGTGGGGAAAGGCATTTTCCTAACTGGGACGCGGAAGAGCACCAAAAACAGACTCTTCTTCACAATAGGGCCTTGAAAAGCCTCATGCCCCTCCATTCTCCCGCTACCTGGCTGGCATTTCGAGGATACATTAGAATAAGAAAAGAAGCTGCAGGCCCTCAGCCTCCCTCACCACCGCCTGCCTCTCTTTTGTTCTCTCCTTGTGCGAGGACTGAAAATGGAAGGCTTCTGGCCACGGCTTGTCGTCCTCATTTGCCAATAAGATGAAATTTTAAGAAAATGAAGATTGTTCTCTCTTAAAGCCAGGATTCTGGGCCAGAGAGTCTTGGTTTTCTTTTCAGCCCCACACAAAGAGAGGAAGGAGGCAGGAGAACGCCAGAAGGATGGCTTCTTACATTCAGAATGAGCATGCCTGGCTTTTTTTTTAAAGCTTCCTCACAATTGGGGTACCATAAAGTCCCTCCTCCCAGGCTTTCCCCATCCTCACAATCCTCATTCCCAAAACATTGCTTGATGGGAGTCTTTTGGGGACAGCTGCAGTACAAATACTGCATTTGGGGAAATCAGTGCACTTTTTCTTGTCCTGCTGAGTTTCCGTGCAAATCAGCACAATTTTCACAGAACCATGGAGTCGGAAGGCCTCTAGTCCAGGGGTAGTCAACCTGTGGCCCTCCAGATGTTCATGGACTACAATTCCCATGAGCCCCTGCCAGCAATAGGATAAGGATCTTGGCTGATGCAACAGTGATTCATTGCTGCTTTTGAAATCATTTGAGTTTCATTGAATTTTAGACCGTGCAAACCGTCCCGAGACGGCGTGTCTGAGGAGGGTGGTCTATAAACCCCTAAATAAATAAATAAATAAAATTAAATAATCCCCGAACTTATTTCTGGCCCATTTCATGCAGCCTTTGCAGTCCGTTTTGACAGCCGACTCGAGCTTCGGTGGTCACCAGGCTGAAGCGCTCGACCCCAGCCGCGTCTGTGGCTCTTGCCCCGTGGAAAGAGAAGGAGAGAAGTAGCTCACAGGGCAGCGGCTGCTCAGGGCGGCTGTAACACACGCTGCTAACTGCGAGGCTAGTGACCTTCCAGCCAGGGCCGGCATCTCTGCTGCGGGTGGGCTTATGCTGGAGATGCCGCTGCTGATCAACAGTGCAGAGATCTAAGGCAGGGGTAGTCAACCTGTGGTCCTCCAGGTGTCCGTGGACTACAATTCCCATGAGCCCCTGCCTGCCGGCAGGGGCTCATGGGAATTGTAGTCCACGGACATCTGGAGGACCACAGGCTGACTACCCCTGATCTAAGGGGCATGTGGCCAGCAGCATGTCCTCCGAGGGTAACGGCACCACTCTTTCTCGGCACATATAGTCCTCACTCTGCATTGCCCAATGAGCCGCAGAACATCCCTCTCCCACCCCTCAAAATCCAAGGACGATCAAGTGGGGGGAAAAAAGCATGGTTCCGCTTGAGACGGCTCGATTGCTTCAGAGATGACTCCTTGGCGGAATGAAATTTGCTGTACGGAACGTCCGTCCCTGCATCGCCTCACTCAGAACCGGGCCGAGAACGGACGGCATCCTGTTTAGAACAGTAATGTGAACGAGGCCTTTATTTATCTGCTCGTGGCTGTGCCAGCAGAACGCTCTTGGAGATCTTAAGAAGCCCCTTAAGCCCTTCTGGCAGGCAGACAGGCAGCAGGAGGAGAGGAAGCGAAATCCTCATTGCCTGGCAATAGGCATGCTGAGGTTTGGGGTCTCTGCTTGCAGCCTGAAGGTTTTAAGGGACAAATGCCCCAGATACTGGGACCCCAGTCATTACAGGGAGCCCCTTCACCTGCTGAGGCTAATTTGCTCCCTTCAAAGGTGGGAGAGGATCTTCACACGTCCCACTTTGGATCTGGTTCCTCCACTGAAATACGGAGCAGCATATCGGACCCATGTGTATCCTTACACGTGAGGCCCTGGAACAGGCGCAATCCACCATCTCCTTTCTTAGAAGAAGTTCCACTGATTTTATTTGGTCTCCTCTAGAATACGTCATCTCTGGCCAGCAGCTTTTATAGCAGGATACGAGAAGTCCTCCACTGAGGCAACATTCAACACCTTTCCTAAAACACGAGATTTTAGGATGCTCTGGGCTAATCCTGCGTTGAGCAGGGGGCTAGACTAGAGGGCCTGTATAGCCCCTTCCAACTTTATGATTCTATGATCCTGCGTTGAGCAGGGGGTTGGACTAGATGGCCTGTATGGCCCCTTCCAACTCTATGATTCTATGATCCTGTGTTGAGCAGGGGGTTGGACTAGATGGCCTGTATGGCCCCTTCCAACTCTATGATTCTATGATTCTATGACTTTATAAGAACGAGCATCTTGTTCTTATCAAGATCAAATCCCTTCTGCATGTGCTACTGCACACACGGGTCGCTTTGGTTAAGCTACTATGAGGACGGAAACTTGATTAAGACTGGATTGCACCATACGCTCTACTGCTAAAACGACATCCTAAATTCTAGCCTAGTTGACCACACATCCACCACAGAACACAAAGGGACCTGCGTCTCCTGACACAAGGACTTGTGGACACACACAGAAGGGGGGCCGTAAAGGGGACCGAGAAGCTTGGATGGAGCTCACTGTTGCCTGTGATCTGCACGACACAACCACGTAGCGGGCGAAAGGATCTCGACAATCTATGCGCGACAACGCTTCCGGATGGGTGCCATCGCTCTACACGGCAACGTTAAGGACTCTGATGCGGGCGCAGTGCCTGCCCCAGAGTAGCCCGTGACCTGAAGTGTCACACCGTTGGCGATCCTGAGAAAATAAATCAACAGAACGCATGATTCACATGGATGGAGAGTCCGGAGGCATGGGCCTTTTTGTGTGTGTGTGTGTGTGTGTGCGGTGTCCCGCCGGAACAGTTGTTTTTGTTTCCACGGGGATTCCATGTACATGTGTGTGTGTGTGGGTGCACGCGGGTGTGCGGATGACCTTCGTGGTGTGCCGGCTGGCACTGGTGCCGCCGCCGTCCGTCTCACGTCACTTCCAGGGAAGCCGGCGAGACGCGATCGCACTCGGCTCTCGACCGGAGGCTGTGCCACTGCTCCACGGCGGTCCGGTGGGAACTGCGCATTCGTCGCCAGTGTTTGGATTCAGGGGAGCCGGTGGAATATTGGCCAATCACGATTCTCCCAATAAAGTCATTGCTGCTTTTCACGTTGTGCCCGTAGACTGGAGAAAGAAACAGACAAGGGGGAGGGGGGGATTACTCCGGGCAAAGCGCGGCAAAAAGCAAAGTTGGCTCAACGGATCGGAAAGGAACCCCGGGAAGAGACCTTTGAGCTCAAACCACCACTGGGACAAAAATAGATTCAAATGGGTAGCCGTGTTGGTCTGAAGGAGCACGGTTAAATCAGAGTCCAGTAGCAGCTTTAAGACCAACAGAGATTTATTCGTGGCTTTCGAGTGCAAGCAGGTCTTGGTCTGTGGAAGGGTGCTCGCACTCGAAAGCTCACGCCTCGAATAAATCTTCGTTGGTCTGAAAGGTGCCAAGGGATGCTGACTTTGTTGAGCCATAAAAGCTTAACTCATGCAGAGGAAAGCAAATCTGTACACAGCTATATCTAGAAGACACGCATGGCAATTTATTAGAACCAGTAGCAGCATAATCCCGAGGAAGAAAGGCTGATAAATGTTTTAAATAAATGAATAAACTAAGGCACAAGAGCCTCTTGTGGCGCAGAGTGGTAAGGCAGCAGACATGCAGTCTGAAAGCTCTGCCCATGAGGCTGGGAGTTCAGTCCCAGCAGCCGGCTCAAGGTTGACTCAGCCTTCCATCCTTCCGAGGTCGGTAAAATGAGGACCCAGCTTGCTTGCTGGGGGGTAAACGGTAATGACTGGGGAAGGCACTGGCAAACCACCCCATATTGAGTCTGCCATGAAAATGCTGGAGGGCGTCACCCCAAGGGTCAGACATGACTCGGTGCTTGCACAGGGGATACCTTTACCTTTAAACTAAGGCACAGAATACTAAACACCTATGAAGACAGAACAAAGTGTGAATCCCGTGGAACCTTGAAGGCCAACAAAATTGAATTCTGAGTGCAAGTGGAAAAACTCATGCCCAGAATTAACCTTCGTTGGTCTTAAAAGGTGCCACCAGACCCAACTTTGCTTGCTTCCGACCAACACAGCTATGGACCGCAAATTAACACCATGAATATTCCAACCATGCATATTGTCCTTGTCCTCAGTCCAACAGAGAGTTGCTCATCTACCCCAGGCCTTCTCCTCTTGCTTCGCCCTTCGCTCCATGGCATGCAGGTCCATTTAAGTGTTTCAGAATCACACCTCAATTTCCACTCATCACCCTGAGAAATGCAGCCTCAAGGCAGGGTCTGTTGCAGCCACCTTCCTGATCCTAAGCAAACCGGGGTCTGATCAGAGCAGGGGTAGCAATGGAGGCTCATGGGAATTGTAGTCCATGGACATCTGGAGGACCACATGTTGACTAGCCCTGAACTAGAGCCTACCTGTGGACGTTTACATCTACCAGGGATCTCCAACTTTGAGAAAGTGGGCAGGGTCAGGCAGGGCTTTTGATTATCCAAACAGATTTTTTAAAACATTGTTCTGGAAGTATGACCGAAAGTAAATGAGAGCAGCCATTTTATAATGGCCGCCACCTCTTCCAGCCTCCATTTTGTTGCTGTGCTCCGAATTCCAAAGATGACTCAAAAAGGTTTGGGACACCTAATCTATGCTGTTGTGAGCGCCCAGGAGGGAAGGTAACAATCTTGAAACAAACAAGCCAAGGAATAAACTTGTCATATCCCTTTCCTGGACCACAGGGAGATGAGAGGGACTCAAGGACATGCTGAGGTCAGAATGACTTGGCTCATAAAACTCACTTAAACATGAATGCTGCTGGGTGGTCTCATGCTAGCTATTCACTCTCAGCCTAAGCCATAGGCCTGTTGGGGGTAGGACTATGGCCCCTAGAGTTGGAAGGGGCCATAGAGGCCATCTAGTCCAACCCCCTGCTCAACGCAGGATCATAGAATCATAGAATCATAGAGTTGGAAGGGGCCATAGAGGCCATCTAGTCCAACACCCTGCTCAACGCAGGATCATAGAATCATAGAATCATAGAGTTGGAAGGGGCCACACAGGCCACCTAGTCCAACACCCTGCTCAACACAGGTTCATAGAATCATAGAATCATA
The DNA here is from genome assembly GCA_003118565.2 of Paroedura picta. Lineage (NCBI taxonomy): Eukaryota > Metazoa > Chordata > Lepidosauria > Squamata > Gekkonidae > Paroedura > Paroedura picta. The sequence goes on from BDOT02000018.1 coordinate 7,819,241, forward strand.
GAGTTGGAAGGGGCCATAGAGGCCATCTAGTCCAACCCCCTGCTCAACGCAGGAACATAGAATCATAGAATCATAGAGTTGGAAGGGGCTATAGAGGCCATCTAGTCCAACCCCCAGCTCAACACAGGTTCATAGAATCATAGAATCATAGAGTTGGAAGGGGCCATAGAGGCCATCTAGTCCAACCCCCTGCTCAACGCAGGATCATAGAATCATAGAACCATAGAGTTGGAAGGGGCCACACAGGCCATCTAGTCCAACCCCCTGCTCAACACAGGATCATAGAATCCTAGAGTTGGAAGGGGCCACACAGGCCATCTAGTCCAACACCCTGCTCAACGCAAGATCATAGAATCCCAGAATCATAGAGTTGGAAGGGGCTATAGAGGCCATCTAGTCCAACCCCCTGCTCAACTCAGGATCATAGAATCATAGAATCATAGAGTTGGAAGGGGCCATACAGGCCATCTAGTCCAACCCCCTGCTCAACGCAGGATCATAGAATCATAGAACCATAGAGTTGGAAGGGGCCACACAGGCCATCTAGTCCAACCCCCTGCTCAACACAGGATCATAGAATCATAGAGTTGGAAGGGGCCACACAGGCCATCTAGTCCAACCCCCTGCTCAACGCAGGATCAGCCCTAAGCATCCTAAAGCAAGTTGCATGAGCTGGCTGAGAGACCAGGGACCAGGCCCTCTCTTCCCTCCTTGTAGCCCTCCCTCAGACTCAAACTCCCTCCGTTTTTGCAGAGATGAAACAGAAGAGGGGAGACCAAGGATGCAAGCCGCTTTGGGTGCACATGGGGGAGCAAAGCAGGCTACAAATAGCTAAATAAAATGGCTGAGAGGACCTCTATGGAAGCCACCTTGAGCTCCTTGGAGAAACATGTCCGTTTTGTCTTGCAGTTCTCTTCTCCGGCACAAACCTTTGAACCTCACAGGGAAGATCAGGGAGGGGGCAGGCAAGCGGCAATTCTTGATCAGACTCCACAACTAGGCCACAACTACAGTAGGCTGTCCTTTTCTCTCACGTAGCATCACAACGTGAAACGGTGTGATCTACCTACCGGCCACAGGTAAGCGCAAAGAAAGACGTCTGGCACAGCTTCCTTTGAAAGGAACCAAAGCAATTCCTTTAACCTTTCAGTTCCCAATTGCCTGCTAGAAAATGAGTCATTCCAGAGATAATTATCATGGCTCTTGATCTACCAAAAGCAACCCCCCCCATGCCCAGCGCATACCAGGCTGAGCAGATCGTTAAAAAAAAAAAAAAAGCTCACCCAAAGCAAATTTACAAAGCCCTCATTTTCGATCATTACCGCTGGATTGTACTTGTTAAAGCCTCCTCAAAATAACCACAGGCCATGAGCATTAAGCCACCCCAAATGGCCCACAGCTGGAAATGTGCGTCCACTCAGAAGTACAAAGACTCCCCAGGGATGGAGATGATGAGACCTGAAGGAGGAAAGCCAGAGAGATCCCAAAGGGAGGGAGGGAAGGAAGGAAGGAAGGAAGGAAG
>BDOT02000018.1:7829166-7859156 GCA_003118565.2 Paroedura picta
TTGCAGATTGTCTACGACGTCGTGGGTTATGGCAAATTAGTAGCGTTTCCAAATAGCAACCATTGTGCTACTTTGAAGCCGTGCGAAATGGCCCTTACTGTCCACAGAAGGTGCTTTGGCTAAGAGAGCCAATCAGGGGACCTAATTATAATCCTGAACTACCTAACGTCAAGTCAAGTTATTATTATGATACTAGACCAGTAGTCAAATTACAAGAGACATAAAAACATCTGGCCTCAACAAAGTACATAAAAGAATCACTGATAACTAAAACAGTATAAAACCTAAAAACATTCCAGCTATAAGAATCCTTCCGATTTTAAAACTCACCAGCATCATCTCAAGCAATTGAGACTATCTAAGTTGCTCCGAATCCAACCAGCTCTTCCTTGTTTTGATAGCTCTCCAAGCAAATCGGGCCAGTTCTTTTTGTGCTTTTGTCTGACCACACGTCTTTGAGTTGGGCCTATTCTGTAGGGAAGGTATAAGTTCTCCCCTGAATCGATCGTATAGCCTACACCGGAGTAATACCTGTTCAGAGGTCTCAATGCTGCCATCCTGGCAGATGCATCAACGATCACCGATGGGTATTTTTTAAAAATAAGCCTTCCCAAAAGCGGGTGGGAGCATGTAACTACCTAACGTGAGATTCCGTTTCTTTTGACATCCCAGAACCCTGATATGATTGAACCAGTTGCAAAGTTTTTGTATCTTGCCATGAGAAATCGTGAATGTATTATGTTTTACACTAAAGCAGGGGTAGTCAAACTGCGGCCCTCCAGATGTCCATGGACTACAATTCCCAGGAGCCCCTGCCAGCGAATGCTGGCAGGGGGCTCCTGGGAATTGTAGTCTATGGACATCTGGAGGGCCGCAGTTTGACTACCTCTGAGCACGATCTTTGCCTTTGTTTTCTCTAGCAGTGGATCCTTTTGCTCTTACCCTCCATTATATTGTACTTTTATATGCTATTAAAGACTTGTTGTTGTTGCTGAGTTAGGGTCGCAGTTAGGGTTGAGCAATTCGGCACGGTTCGGCCGCCTCAGTGACCAGGGAGCGGCTCCCATCGGGGAAGGCTGACTTGTCCTGGTGAGGATTAATCAATTTTCTTCAAATGGCGTCATTTCACTAAGGGAAGCCACACAGGAAATGAGCCATGAAATGCACAAAGGACAAGGTGCAAGATATCATTAGGTATCATTTACCTGGAATGGAGAAAAGGACAGGGAACCTTCAAAATGGCGATTTGGCTTAAGCAAACCCAGGGGGATTGTGTTATGCCCAATCATGGTGATATAGAATCATAGAATCGCAGAGTTGGAAGGGACCTCCAGAATCATCTAGTCCTATACAGGACACTCACAACCACAGTGACCCCAATTTCATACCCGAGCACAGCGCGGGTCCCCTGGAGGTGCGTAGCATGTGATACATGAGCAACATGGATAAACCAGCCCTGTCTGGTACCCACCTTCAAGGCCATACATGGTCAGAGTCCTGCATGCCTCAAGGACCATCTACTCGTCTATATTCCCCAAAGAGCAACACACTCCATCCACACCAACAATCTGGTGATCCCTGGCCCCAAGGAAGTCCACCTGGCCCCAACCAGAAACAGAGACTTTTTATCTCTGGCCCCAACCCAGTGGAACAAGCTCCCCAAGGAAATCAAGGCCCTATCGGAACTCAAACAGTTCCATAGGGCCTGCAAAACGGAACTCTTCAGCCAGGCTCTGAGGTGAGGCCAGCTTTAGGATGCTCTGGGCTGATCCTGCGTTGAGCAGGAGGTTGGACTAGATGGCCTCTATGGCCCCTTCCAACTCTATGATTCTATGATTCTTTGATTCTATTCTATGATGAGGACCGCCCCGCAACCTGGTCCCATCGCCAGGCAACTTTTGACACCTAACATGTCCCTAGCTGCTACTGTTTTTCATTGATGTTGTCCACAATATGTTATTTCATTCATATTGTTGCAAATGTTTTAATGAACCTTCCCATATAAATTGAATGAATGCATGAATGCATGAATCTTGATGTCCACCATCACCAAGCGTCGCTAACCAAGGACAGGTAACCTGAACAAAGACTCAAAATAAGAAGAAGAAGAAGTGTTGGTTCTTATAGGCCGCTTTTCCCTACCCGAAAGAGGCTCAAAGCGGCTTACAGTCGCCTTCCCTTTCCTCTCCCCACAACAGACACCCTGTGGGGTGGGTGAGGCTGAGAGAGCCCTGATATTCCTGCTCGGTCAGAGCAGCTTTATCAGTGCCGTGGCGAGCCCAAGGTCACCCAGCTGGCTGCATGTGGGGGAGCGCAGAATCGAACCCAGCATGCCAGATTAGAAGTCTGCACTCCGAACCGCACTCCTAACTCCATAACTGCTAATACACTGCAATTTTAAGCCCTTTTCCAATGTTACATTCCTTTGTGCTGTAATTTTAAGAGGAAATGGCTTATCCTAAACTGACAACCACCAACGGATGTCGAGAACAGGAGCTGCATGCATGCACCTTTGTGCTTGCTGGATCTGTGCGGACATTTTCCTCAACTCCCTATTTTGAAGGGTCAGACTATTCTGAAGGGTCAGACATGACAGCCCACCTAAACGCTTTTCTAAGCAGCTGCCGGGGAAAGGACCACAGTTGGCCAATGCATCACGAGATCCCCAGAGGCCAGGGCGCCATTCTTCTGGGAGCTAATCATCCGAAAAAGGAGTTGTAGGCCCTCGGTGGCACTTGTGAAGGGCAACGCGGATGGAGCACTAGGGGTGCCAGCCCACTTAGCGGGAGGTACTCGGAATGACCAGCAGGTGGCAGCGCAGATACTTAGAGACCTCTTGTACATGGCGACAGTTATGGGTCGCCGCCGTGGGGCAGCATGCCCTGCCACTTTCTGTGTACGAAAGGGGGAAGATTCCCCCCACCAGACACAGTCTGCCCAAGAGTGGAAACAAAAACGGTCCGTTCAGCTCTGCAAAGCCCTGCGGAGCCAAATGGGCCGTTGTTTGTCCCTGCGGGGCCACTGTAGGTGGGGGAGGAGCTGGGCCTAGAAGGCTCAACTCTTCCCTGTACGCGCAGGCCTGACCCAGCCTGGCCACTGGTGGTGCCTGCAGCAAAAAAAGGAAGGCGGAAACTATCGGTGTTCCCGTAATGCAGGGCGCTGGAGGCCCTAATCCGAACCAGGCCCGGGAGGGGGCTGGGCCGGTGGTGACATCATGCATCAGCAGGGATTAGCCCCGCTGCCATGCAAGCAACGAGCCAGGCCTTTCCCCCGTGCATAATTGGACAGTGTGAAATAAACAACCCCTCCGGAAATCAGGAGGTCTCAGGAATGCAGTGAGCCATGGGGTGGAGACCCAGGAGGGCTGTCAAGTGTCTAGACCTCATAGAAGACCCACTGTAGGACAGCACTTGTGGGTCAGTGTGGCCATTCTTCAACACTGTGCTGCCTAGATTTCACAGGCTCTGGACCATAGAATCATAGAGTTGGAAGGGTCATCTAGTCCAACCCACTGCAGAATGCAGGAAATTCACAACTACCTGCCCACCACAGTGACTCCAATTCCATGCCCAGATGATGTGCCCCCCCCACACACACAAAAAAAAATCCTAAAATGTCTGGCCTGGAAGAAATTTGCCTCCCAAACCCAGAGAGACAATTGACATTTCCCTGGACATGCAAGAAAGGGCCACAAGAGCCAAGCACCGACACAGTCCCTTCTGCCCACCCACTCCCCATCTGCCTAAGAGCCATGCTTCTTGTCTTCATAGAATCATAGAACCATAGAGTTGGAAGGGGCCATAGAGGCCATCTAGTCCAACCCCCTGCTCAACACAGGATCAGCCCAAAGCATCCTAAAGCATCCAAGAAAAGTGTGTCTCCCACCTTTGCTTGAAGACTGCCAGTGAGGGGGAGCTCACCACCTCCTTAGGCAGCCTATTCCACTGCTGAACTAACCAGGTATCACAACCAGGTATCCTTCTGCCCCGTGAGGATCTATCACATGACCTGATCTTAGATTCAAGTGGGAAGCCGTGTGGGTCTGAAGCAGCACAGCAAAACAAAATCAGAGTCCAGGGGCACCTTGAAGACCAACAAAGATTTATTCAAAGCGTGAGCTTTCAAGTGCAAGCACCCTTCCTCAGATTCTGAGGAAGACTCTGAAAATGAGTACTTGTATTTGAAAGCTCACGCCTTGAATAAATCTTTGTTGGTGCAAAAGTTGCCACTGGACTTTGATTTCGTTTTGATGAACTGATTTTGTGGGCTCTGGCCTCTCCAAGTAATGCTAGGATGAGATTCCTGCTTGTTTTGTGCTGTAACAGACTAACTTGGCTTCTCCTCCGGCGTGGCTTCAGGTGTGTTTTCATTGTCAAAGTAAGTTGGGCAACTGGCCGTAAGGTACAGGACAATCTGAGAAGCAGACTGGAGGCACCCAGGATCGTTCCTTTGTAGAGGACAGGAGGCAAGGCAAGCTCGGGCTTGCCCTAAATAACAGGCATCGGGGTTGTTTTGATAATGCCTGGGGTTATCAGAAGTCAGGAGGCCGGGGAAATGCACACAGGGGATGAATAGCCATTGTTTGCACCTGCCCTGTCCCTCCGAAATGGAGGCAGGTCGAATCAGACAGCTGCAAACTCTTTGGGAGTGAAAACAACTTGCACAAGGCCAGGAGGTAGCATTATGAACCCTAAGGGAGAGGGAGGCAGCTCAGAATTTCTAGTACAGAACATTTTTGGTGTGTGCTGCCTGCCTCCCTCCTCACAGAAGCCCTGTACCTGTTGCTGTGGATGCTTGTAAAATCCACGTATAGCAATATGCAGGATTTCCCTTTGCACAAATGATGAGTAATATTTACAGTACATTCATGGAAGCCCTTTTCAGATCCTAGAATCCTAGATTCATAGAGTTGGAAGGGACTTCCAGGGTCATCTAGTCCAACCCCCTGCACGACGCAGGACACTCACAACTCACAACCAAAGTGACTCCAAATTCATGTTCTTGCATTCAATTCTACTGGAAAACCAGCAGCAACACACACTGGGAGTGTACACTGCCCAGGATGCTCCTAATAGGCATGGTTGCTTCTCAGGCATTTACATACATGTAGAATCTTGATGAGAGCCTCTTGTGGCGCAGAGTGGTAAGGCAGCAGACATGCAGTCTGAACCTCTGCCCATGAGGCTGGGAGTTCGATCCCAGCAGCCGCCTCAAGGTTGACTCAGCCTTCCATCCTTCTGAGGTCGGTAAAATGAGTACCCAGCTTGCTGGGGGGAAAACGGTCATGACTGGGGAAGGCACTGGCAAACCACCCCGTATTGAGTCTGCCATGAAAACGCTGGAGGGCGTCACCCCAAGGCTAAGACATGACTCGGTGCTTGCACAGGGGATACCTTTACCTTTAGAATCTTGATATGTACAAATCCAGTAGTCAGTTCACATGCATGTAAAATACGTGTGCTATGCCTATTAAAACAGAACGGCAACTGTGTTACGAAGATCACTGTGGGTAGCACATGCCACTGATACATGCAGCCACCATGTTCCTGGCACAAGTGGATACTGTATCTGAAAAGGGCTAACAAAGGGCTAAATTAATTCAAAAGAAACTCCGTCTAAACATCCGGAAGAAGTTCATGACAGTCAGAGCGGTTTCTCAGTGGAACAGACTTCCTCAGGGGGTGGTGGGTTCTCCGTCTTTGGAGATTTTTAAACAGAGGCTGGAGAGCCATCTGACGGAGAGGCTGATTCTGTGAAGGCTCAAGGGGGTGGCAGCTGACAGTGGATGAGCAATTGGGATGTGAGTGTCCTGCATAGTGCAGGGGGTTGGACTAGATGACCCACGAGGTCCCTTCCCACTCTATGATTCTATGATTTTAAATTCTGTCTAAACATCCGGAAGAAGTTCCTGACAGTCAGAGCGGTTCCTCAGTGGAACAGGCTTCCTCAGTAGGTGGTGGGTTCTCCATCTTTGGAGATTTTTAAACAGGCTGGATAGCCTGTTTGGAGAGGATGGAGAGGATGATTCTGGGAAGGCTCAAAGGGGTGGCAGGTGACAGTGGATGAGTGAGAGAGTTGTGAGTGTCCTGCATAGTGCAGGGGGTTGGACTAGATGACCCAGGAGGTCCCTTCCAACTCTAGGATTCTATGATTCTATGAACAGCTGAACACACAGTGTTAGCTTTATCCAGACACTGCCCCCCCCCCAGTTTCATTTGGGGGGGGGGGAATGTGTTGGCTCTTCCTTATCGAACCTTCCCTGCATTGTCTTGAGGGCGAAAGGGCTTTAGCTGGGGGATTGGGTTGGCTTCTTTTGTGCCGAAAGAGGCTGGGTCGCAGGAATAATTCCATCCTTTCACACGAGAGAGTGCATCCGAGGTGGTTCCCGCCGCGTTCCTATTAATCACAGCCTTTTCTGCAGAGGACAAAAAATCCCGTACGTGCCGGGCGAGATTCAAATTGCCGATGAGCATCCGTCTGGCGATGAAATGTTTGGAAACAAGCTAATGGATTCAATTTCGGCTTTCTCGTCTCTGTCGGAACATCTGCTCCTACCGCGGGAGCGGCCACAGCAGCGAGGGAGGGAGCTGCGGCGTCCATCTTGTTCCCTGGCGACTGCTTTTAAATTGGAGTGCGGAATGTTGCAAGCAGGACGAGAGAGAAGGCAGAAAGCTTTTTCAGATGCCACAATCGCGTGCAACAAGAGCCCGCCAACTGGGTGGAAGATCCTCTTAGTATAAACGGAGAGTATAAGTATTTACTCCTCCTGTCTTTCTGTATTTTACCCCCTTGTTTGCCTAAGACCCTGGGGCCTGCTGCTTGTCCCCCCCCCCCCGGCTTGTGTTACCATTTCTGCCGTTCGCACCATATCACTATTTTTGAAAAAAGGGCATACTTACCTAACCGTCCCTTCACAGAAAGACAAAAGTTAATTACGCTTTACTTGTCTATCCTTCGTGCAACCTCTTCTCCACCCAGCTACACTTCTAAGGATTGTATTATTCCTACAAAACACACCCACAACATGCCTCACTCTAAGGAACTCAGGGATCCTCCATTCTGTCCTCACAACAACCCTGTGAGGTTGGTCCAGGGAGCTCCACAGTCCGAGGGAGAGACCACACCACCCTGACTCTCGGTATATGAAACAGAAATAGATCTCTTTGCCAGACATGAGGGCAGCGCCGTGTGGACATACCTGTGAAGACTAAGCTGGCGTTTTCAAGTTCTTCTTGGGGGACCTTGAAGCTGAAGGACTCGTTGTAGAAGGGGTCTATGGTTCCTTTTATGAAAGAGGTCTTCTTGGTTTTTGCCAGCTTCAACCCATGGACAAGCTGGATTTTCACAAAGGGATCTGGAGAGAAAAGAGGCATCATTCCAAATTTGCTATTGCGGCTTGTCAGTGACTGGTTACGTGGCACAGGAGAACGTTTGGGGGAAACGTTTGGAAAACGCAGTAAGATCTGAGCGGAGCTTCTCTTTCCTGTCCTGCATTTGGGAAGGGCAGAGACTCTTGGCTTTAGTGTGAGCCAAAGGGCAAAAAGAGGCTGAGCCACTAGATTCAGGACCAACCCAGGGTGGTGAACTAAAAGGTGGAAAGCACTGCCAGGGAAGATCCGGGTCCTGATGGAGCTGTCAAAGTTCTGCGGGGCCTGTATGGCAGCACCCTTCCAACGGGCCTATGGAAATTCTACGGGCCCCTCTCCTCTCCTCTCCTCTCCTCTCCTCTCCTCTCCTCTCCTCTCCTCTCTCCTTTCCTCTCCTTTCCTTTACTCTCTCTCCTCTCTCTCCTCTCCTCTCTCTCCTCTCTCTCCTCTCCTCTCCTCTCCTCTCCATGTTTCTCCCCACCCCCACCACCCAATATGAAGTTCCCTCTATCAGAGGTATTCTTACCAAAACCATTACTGGATTCGCCAGTTGTATTGTGGGGAGCTACAAAACAAATGGCATTTTATTCCGTTTTTAAAGTTTTATGCTTTTAAATATTGTTGGAAACCACCTCAAGCCTGTCACTGGGGAAGGGTGGTCTATTAATTAAATTATTTGAAAAAAATATTTTTGTCTCTGGGTTTCTTTTTTGGTAAGGTGCTTTTAGTTTCTGGCAGGGAGGAAAGTCAGGTGGAAATTTTGAAAGGTTTTCCCAGCCAAAATGAAGGAGAATGTGGTCTTCTCCACTGTCCATCTGGTAGAGGGGTAGTCAAACTGCGGCCCTCCAGATGTCCATGGACTACAATTCCCAGGAGCCCCCTGCCAGCAAATGCTGGCAGGGGGCTCCTGGGAATTGTAGTCCATGGACATCTGGAGGGCCACAGTTTGACTACCCCTGATCTAGTACATTTAACCGATTGATTGATTGATTGATTGATTGGATTTATATCCCGCTGCTCCCAGCATAGGCAGCTCGCAGCGGCTCACAACCATAAAACCCAGTATAATCAATAAAAACAATTCCAACAAAAATATCAATTGACAGTAAACAAAACAACATGGGTTGCTTATACTGCTGAAATATTTTTGCATTGGAGGGACCAATAGATGGTAACCGCATCCTGGCCTCAACCCAACACCCGACGGAAGAGCGTCATCTTGCAGGCCCCGTGCAACTGAGATAGTTCCTTCAGGGCCCTTCGCTCTTCCGGCAGCTCAGTTGGCCAGGTAGAGGCAGGACCGAAAAGGCCCTGGCCCTGGTTGAGGCCAGGTGGGCTTCCCTTGGGCCGGGGTCTTCACCCAAGGTCCTCACAGCAGTGCACATGGTTTCCCCCTCCCCACAGGGTTCATCCAACAATCTTGTGTGGTAAGTTAGGCTGAGGGAGACTGAGAGGTTCATGGCCACGGCAAGCTTCAGGGCTACTCTAGTGCAGCACTCTAAACCAGGGGTAGTCAAACTGCGGCCCTCCAGATGTCCATGGACTACAATTCCCAGAAGCCCCTGCCAGCGAATGCCGGCAGAGGCTCCTGGGAATTGTAGTCCATGGACATCTGGAGGGCCGCAGTTTGACTACCCCTGCTCTAAACACTCTGGCACACTGGTTCTCCCTGGGTAGAGACTCGTCTGACTCAATCGAGGACTAGTCCCAGGGAAGCCGCAGCCTGCCCTGATGAGTCTCACAGGGGACAGCAAGCCACCCTAGTGTGACAAGGCAAGTTGGAGACACTGGAGCCAACGGGAAGGTCAGCCAGGCCGTCCACTACAGGAGATCCTGTGCTACAGCCAGGCCCAAAGGGCGGTGACGTTCCCAGCTGACAACTCTGCGCAAAACAAACAGTAATTCAATCGATCGGTGGCCTTTCCACCTTCCCACCGTCAAGTTTCGGTGAGCAGCAAGCATGTGGCAGAAAGCCACCAGACCTCGGTGCCATGAGCCAGGAGGAAGGAGGGTCAGAATTATAACCTCACCAAGTGTCAAAGCTTGAGCCCAGGAACGGTAGAGGAGAACTACAACCGGGGATACACAGGCCAAGCACCAGCAAGGAAGCAGCCAAGGGCCAGATCCAAGAAAGCACCTTTACTTTGCTGGGTGACCTTGCTTCTCTCTCCTCAGCCTGGGGCCAAAAGCATGGCTGGAGGGCAGGAAAACTAAAACTGTCTGTCCTAAGGAGGCCTAGCGTCCAACCCATGGGACGGAAATAGATGATTTGCAGGTTATACACTGTGGGCAGGTACAATCCAGTCCAAACTAACCCCCTGTTCTGGGGGGGAGCAGGATTTTTGTCTGTGTTTAATCCCCTTTCACGTGAACGACGCTCGGCGGGATTGTGTCCAAATAGTGTGCGTGTTTCTATCACGCTACATTGATAAACATCATTTTATTTCAAAACACAAAAGAATTTCGCAGTAGCCACTTCAGGGGGTAGTCGTGTTGTTGTTAGTTGCGAAGTCGTGTCCGACCAATCGCGACCCCCTGGACAATGATCCTCCAGGCCTTCCTGTCCTCTCCCATTCCCCGGAGTCCATTTAAGTTTGCACCGACTGCTTCAGGGACTCCATCCAGCCACCTCATTCTCTGTCGTCCCCTTCTTCTTTTGCCCTCGATCGCTCCCAGCTTTAGGCTCTTCTCCAGGGAGTCCTTCCTTCTCATGAGGTGGCCAAAGTATCTGAGTTTCATCTTCAGGATCTGGCCTTCTATGGAGCAGTCAGGGCTGATCTCCTCTAGGACTGACTGGTTTGTTCGCCGTCGTGTGGGTCTGCTCGTTTCATTTGGCTATTCTTTAGCTCACACGAACTTTGGTGGGTCAGGGGGGGTGGATCTATGCATGCAAGAGGCCTAGCCTGCTGGGGACACGCATGGGACATCTGCAATCCCTGATATTGTTTAAGGTCTAGCCGTTCAGCAGACAGGTGGCCCTTGAAAGCAGCCTGGCTCTGAGCATTCTTAGAATCCCTGCATGAGTCACCCAGATTGCTCAGCCTCAGAGGTCAAAATGCACCCTGTTTGCTTTCCGCCAAGACGAACTAAAAGCTGGCCTTGTGAAGGGGCTGCGGCAATTTTGTTCTCCTCAAGTGCTCCTCGACAGGAAGCAGCAACAAAATAATGCCCTGGACGATGGCGGGCCAATGCACACAAGCCCTCTTCTGAACCCACAAACAGCCTCCGCTCTTCCAGAGCCACCTGCCAGTTCACTGGCTCAGGCACGAAGGAGGAAGAAAGGGGAGAACAGGCGATACCATTGCAGACTGTAGAGGGGGTGAGCTGCCTTTTTAGTTCTCCCCTCACGCGGAAGGGAGAATAGCAACTCTGGGAGAAGCAGGTAGCAAGACTCCTCACGTGTGATGCGTTTTCCACTTTGAGGGCACGATACAAGGGAACACTGGAGCGTGTAGTCCCCCCCCCCTGCAGCCTGAAGTAGCGCAGTCCATTTGCAGCCATTTCAGCAGTCTGACAGGCCAAGGTGCACAGGTTCACGCATACAGAAGAATGATGTGGCAAATGGGACTGTACCATCTCCAGCTCACTGAGACTGACCACAGCAGGGAGAAACTCAAGAACTGGACTGCAGTGGAGGAAAATAAATGGGTACGGTCTGATCCTCAAAGATATCATAGAGCTGGAAAGGGCCACACAGGCTATCTAGACCCATGCCCTGCTTCATGCAGGATCAGCCCAAAGCAGGGGAAGCCAAACTGTGGCTCTCCAGGTGTCCATGGACTACAATTCCCATCAGCCCCTGCCAGTGCATCCATGATAAGTATCTGCCCAGCAACTGCTTAAAAGCCACCAATGAGGGGAAGTTGTGAAACTGTAGGGGCATGAAAGAATTCTGCGTGAGTTTACATTCCTGACTTTCTCTATCAGAACTACCACACTCCGAATTCTGACTTTAAACAATCACAATTCCATTGAAAGAGAGGCCTGGGTGTAGTCTGCACGGAGCTTTTATTCCAGTCCCAGGTCGATTCAGTCCCTGCCGTCTCCACTGAATGCGATTTCCGTTTTGATTTTGACCGATTTGAATTTTCCCTCTGCAACAAGCATGACTGATCCGGAGTGACCCTACCTTTATCCTGCAATATCTTAGAGTGGATATAACCCTCAATATTTGAAGAATCGGATTGAGAAAGCGTGATAAAGCATGCAGAGCTCTGCGTATTCCGAATTTGCTGCTGAGCTCCGTGGTAGAGAAGCCCTAATTGGCCAGAGCGTCAGTTCCTGGTTTCCTGGCTTAAAGGGGAAGCCCTAACTTGCCTTAAAGGGGAAGTCCTAACTTTTCTCAGCAGAAGCTCCAGAAGCCCTAACTTCTCTCAGTAGAGATTTGCCTCTTGGTTATTTTCTCCCTCCTCTGCTGTCTCCAATCCTCCCCCCCCCCTTCAAAAAAAGAAACAAAGAAGCTCCTGCTGCACTTGGATCCCCCCTCCCCTTCTGAGCTCCCCTAACCACGTTCAGAACACTTTTCTGATTCAATGGGGGAGGGGAGGAAGACCCGAGTTCAAATCGATCTGGATTCAGCAGGATCCACAACGGAATAAACAAAGTGCAGAATCAGCCCTGGCTGGCTTCCCGCGGTGATCTGAATCTGCCCCCAGGGTGTGGTCTAAACCCCAGCCTCTTGGGGTGGAGTCGAGAAATTGCCTTGCCACACAAACAGTTCAGCATGACAGGCATTTAGCTGAATGTGCTGTAAAGGTCTAGACCAGGGGTAGTCAAACTGCGGCCCTCCAGATGTCCATGGACTACAATTCCCAGAAGCCCCTGCCAGCGAATGCTGGCAGGGGCTTCTGGGAATTGTAGTCCACGGACATCTGGAGGGCCGCAGTTTGACTACCCCTGGTCTAGATTCTCAAGGCTACTCTGGTGAACATCTGCCTGTCAGTCCTTTTATACGACATCCAAATTGCTGCGAGAGTCTTACCTTGCTATCAAGCTAGGCACATGTTAACAGCTAGGCCCCGGCAACTCGGCACCCCAATCGCGTCGAAAAAGAGCCGAGCATTACCTGAACCTTGGCTCATGTCCGTCTGCAGCAGCTGTTTGGCTCTAATGATATCTACATTCAGTCTTCCCGCACTGGGAAGGTAGTTCAAGGACAGCAGGAGTTCTCCCAGCTCCACTTCGTTCTGCAAGAGGAATGAAACGCAATGAGGAAAAAGGGCATTTTGAGCAAGGGGGAGCATCGCGAGCAACGATCCCGGGCCTCCCTTTTTTTAAAGGCACATGCTCTGTTGCAGTGCGTCAATTAAAAAACATTGCTAAATGGATTGGGACCAGCATGCTACAAGGAAATATCCCCATAGTCCCTGGAATTTTACATAGAGTCTCTAACCATTCCTAGACTTGCCCAGGGTTTTACCATAGTTTCTACCCATTCCTAAAACTGCCCCAGGGTTTTAACATAGAGTTTCTAACCATTCCCAGACCTGCCCAGTGATTTAACATAGAGTTTCTTGCTATTCCTAGACCTGCCCAGGGTATTAACATCGAGTCTCTGGCCATTCCTAGACCTTCCCAGGGTTTTAACATAGACTTTCTAGCCATTCCTAGACCTGACCCAAGGTTCTAGCATAGAGTTTCTGGCCATTCCTAGAGCTGCCCCAAGGTTTTAACATAGAGTTTCTTGCCATTCCTAGACCGGACCCTGAATATTGACATAGAGTTTCTGGCCATTCCTAGAGCTGCTCCAGGGATTTAACATAGAGTTTCTAGCCATTCCTAGACCAGACCCGGGATATTGACATAAGAGGTTCTAGCCATTCCTAGACCAGACCTGGGATATTGACATAAGAGTTTCTGGCCATTCCTAGACGTGCCCAGGGTTTTAACATAGATTTTCGGGCCATTTCTAGAGCTGCCCCAAAGCTAAAACATAGAGTTTCTGGCCATTCATAGACCAGATCTGGGATACTGACAAAGTTTCTGGCCATTCCTAGACATGCCCAGGGTTTTAACATGGAATATCTGGCCATTCCTAGACCTGCCCAGGTTATTAACATAGAGTTTCTGGCCAGTTGTAGAGCTGCCCCAAGGATTTAACATAGAGTTTCCTGCCATTCCTAGACCAGACTCTCTATATTGACATAGAGTTTCTCGCCATTCCTAGACTTTCCCACAAGGTCCTAACATAGAGTTTCTCGCCATTCCTAGAGCTGCCCCTGGGATTTAACAAAGACTTTCTAGCCATTCCCATCCCTGCCCAGGGTTTTAAAATAGAGTTTCTGAACCTTCCTTAGAGCTGTACCAAGGTTCTAGCATAGTGTTTCTGGCCATTCCAAGAGCTGCCCCAAGGTTCTAACATAGAGTTTCTTCTCATTTCAAGAACTGCCCAGGGATTTAACATAGAGTTTCTGAACATTCCTAGAGCTGCCCCAAGGTTCTACCCAAGAGTTTCCGGCCATTCACAGTCAGCCCAATGCCTAGTTGACAAGAGGATTTGAGGCCTAGCCTCTTTCTCATGGTTGGGGACATTAGAGGAGAGAATATCCCAGCAGAGAGCTCTAATATGTGGAGACGCAAGGAGCTATTCTCTACCTGAAGTTATTCAACATCTACCTGCATCCCCTTGCCCAACTGATCAGCAATTTCAGGCTGGGTTTTCACAATTATGCTGATGAAGCTGATCCGGAAGCTACAACTGGGCCAGAATTCAGTGGCAAGAGTGCTTACTGGGGCTACATGGAGAACCCTACTGCACTGGCTCCAGATCAGAGACTAGATCAGGTTCAAGGTCCTGGTGTTAACTTTTAAAGCCATAAACAGGCTGGGACCCCTATACTTATGGGACCACCTCCTCTGCTATACCCCCACAAAGAGCATTAAGATCCAGCAACCAACCAGATCCAGCAACCAGAAGAAGTAAAACTGGCCTCAAATAGTTCCAGAGGGCCCACAAAACACAGCTGTTTGGCCAGACCTACGGTTTAGGCCAGAACAATTAACAACAGGAAAACATTGGCATTCCTTGCCTACAATACAGAAAATACACCATCCAAAACAACTACTAACCGGCCAACAAAGTTGGGCTCCCTCTACATGGTTAAGACAGCAGCTTTCAATGATAATTTCAAAAATAATGTATCATAATTTAAACATTAACACTTAAATGTTTTTTTTTTTAATCCTTATTATCAATGTGAAGCTAATTGCATGAATCCCGCCCTGAGCCAACCGGGTAGGGTTAAAATTAATTTGTTATTGCTGTTGTTGTTATTGTTATCGTTAAGTGAGGAAACAGAGTGAGATACAGATTGCAAGAAGATGACGAGAGAACAGCTGGTTTTTATACCCCACTTTTCATTCATAAAAGTTGCATCAAAGCGGCTCAAAATCGCCTTCCCTTCCTCTCCCCACAACAGACACCCTGCGAGGTAGCTGAAGCTGAGAGAGCTCTGAGAGAACTGCCCAAGTTCACCCAGCGGGCTGCACGTGGAGGAGTGGGGAATCAAACCCGGTTCTCCAGATTAAGTGATTGCTCTTAATCATTCCAAGCTGGCAAGGAAGATGACTCACCTCCTAAAGGTACTATATACACAAAAAGTAATTAATTTGTATAGAAATGTAAGCTATTTTTGTACGGTATCCCTTGGAGGGGGGAAGCCTAGCCTTGCATGTAATTAAATACATTTATTGGAGGTTTTTTTGTGGGTTCTCCAGTAAATCAATTGCTTTCACTGCAAGGAATAAACTGCTTCTGTTTGTATTTTGAGTTATAAAACTAATAATTGGGTTTGCTGGTGTGCTTCATAAAGCTTCTCTCTCCAATAACATGACAAGGTGACCTTTTATGCAGCCTAACAAAGTGATATTTGGATCAGAGCTGGCTCTCTGACACTCCTGCTTTAGATATTTATACCTACCTTTTCTCCCCAAAGGGAATCCAAAAGTGCTTAGACCATTGTTATTCCTGTCTCAATTTTGTCCTAAAAACCACGCTTTGAGATTGTTAGGCTGAGAGATAATGTCATGCAGTGACTTCCCGGAGCAGAGTGGGGATAGAATCATAGTGTTGGAAGGGACCTCCAGGGTCATCTAGTCCAACCCTCCGCACAATGCAGGAATTCTTAACTATCTGCCCACCCACAGTGACCCCAATGTCATGCCCAAATGATCACCACCCCCATCAAATATCTCCAGAATCCAGCCTGGAGTGAATTCACAGTAGCAATTAGCAATTCCCTGGGTATGGAAGGAAGGGCCATAAGAGACCAACACTGGCACATCCCTTCCTGCCCACCCACTCACAATCTGCCTAAGTTCATAAAATCAGCCTTTCTGGCAGATAACTAAGGCCTCTGTTTAAAGCTTCCAAAGGAGGAGAACCCACCACCTCCCGAGGAAGCCTGATTTAGGCCCTGTTTCCCTAGATTTTAGTCTAGAAATTTAAACACTATACCCCATTGCCATCATAACAGAGATGATCCTATGACTATTACTGTCAACCCCCATTACCTTCTAGGGCTACTCATAGAATCCTAGAATCATAGAATCATGGAATCATAGAGTTGGAAGGGGCCACACAGGCCATCTAGTCCAACCCCCTGCTCAACGCAGGATCATAGAATCATAGAGTTGGAAGGGGCCATACAGGCCATCTAGTCCAACCCCCTGCTCAACGCAGGATCAGCCCTAAGCATCCTAAAGCATCCAAGAAAAGTGTGCATCCAACCTTTGCTTGAAGACGGCCAGTCAATGAAGGGAAGAGAAATTAAAAGTCTCAATGATGCTCAAGATTCAAGAAGACACAACATAATGCACCACGCTGAAAAATGGGTAACATGGCGTGGGGAGAACAGAAAACAGTTGGGAGATGTCCCTTCTTCTTCTACCTTAACCTATTCTCATCCCAGCTGCAAAGTCATCCCAAGGTCACCCTCTCCCTTGGTTCTGACACCACTTGATTTTGGAGGAGAAAGCCTCCAAAGGCCTTCCGTGAGCCAAGTTAAGCCTGGTGTTTCAACTACACAAGTCCTGTTTCTTTCCCTGCACTGTGGGGAGGAAAGGGAAATGGATCTGGAGTTCTCAGCCAGGTCACAGAAATCAGTGGCACCATTCCAACATAAGCCGGAATGCCATTGGATTAGATGCTCTGATGTCACAGAGAGACTTTGCAACACAACCAAGCACAGACTGGAGGAACATGGAATCCAAACCCACAGTATACTGGCTTTACTTGGCTAAACCAGGGGTAGTCAACCTGTGATCCTCCAGATGTCCATGGACTACAATTCCCATGGGCCCCTGCCAGCGTTTGCTGGCAGGGGCTCATGGGAATTGTAGTCCATGGACATCTGGAGGACCACAGGTTGACTACTCCTGGGCTAAACCATAAAATCATGGTCTCCAAAACTATGAAAGTTTTGAATTACACACTGCTGATGTGGCTTGGTGAATTATGCTACAGGCAACGTGGAGAACCAAGAACACGACAGAAAAATATGACCAACAAGAAAGAGGTATTCATTATGTTAACTTCAGAGGATTAACAAGAGCACAAACTGTTTGTTACCCGGAAAGACTGGGATTTCTTTTCACAGATAACTGTGGGTGAAATTTTCCTTTCTCCACAGCTTGACGGTTTATTGCCAGCCAGAAAATGACCCATCTGGGCCAATGTCTGGATCAGGGGGCAGGAGAGCATGAGAGCTTCCAAAACGGTCTGTCACAATAACACTCCACAGCTTGCAGTTACACTTGACTGCAATTATAGTTTCTCTGTTACCAAGTTGCTTAGAAAGTCTAGCTCTTCAAAGACTTTGGGACAAAGGCAGATGTTCGGAGCTAGCAGCACAGCTGCTTCTGCAGCCAAGAATCTTCTGAGCATGGCCTATTTCACCAAAGGACCCACAGGTCCAAGAGGCCAAAAAACAAGCTGGCAAAACACAGCAACACAGCTCTCCTTTCTACCCCTGGAAATGCAGCGATACGATGCAGAGCAGTCTGCATGCAGCTGGTGGCTTATGGTCACTAGGAGGCCCCCGGAACTCCCCAGCATCCTATTCTACCCTGAATGCCCACATGTTATGCTACCCAACTGGGCAGGTCAAATGATGCTGTGACAGTTATGGAGATGGAGGGGGACACTGGTGTCTCTAGGACTGGGAAAGGAAGTCCCCTCCACAGAAAACCTCCACTCCAACTATACAGGGAAAACACCCCAGCCTGATGCCTTGAAACCTCTTGATTTGGAGGGCCTCCTAGACCAGGGGTAGTCAAACTGCAGCCCTCCAGATGTCCATGGACTACAATTCCCAGGAGCCCCTGCCAGCATTCGCTGGCAGGGGCTCCTGGGAATTGTAGTCCATGGACATCTGGAGGGCCGCAGTTTGACTACCCCTGTCCTAGACTCTTCATCTTGGCTCTTGAGCACTGAAAAGGGGAGCTGTTCCTTTGCCTGAGGTGGCTGTTGGTTTTTGGCATGGGGGGGGCTGTCTCACCTGGGCATTTTGCCATGAAGTGTTAGGGCCCCAGCACCCCCTTCTCTGTGGGCATGCAGGAATGTGTCTGAAGACCTCCATTTATTAATATTCCTGGTATACTCTAAGCAGGTGTGTCCAGACCAGGGAACCTGCCCAGACATCTTGGCATATCAGGAATAGCCCAATGCTGGCTCAATGTGAGATGTCAACTAATAATTCTGGCGCTACTCGTACTAGCCGTCTGCTCACTCCCAGTAGCATATTGGACCCCTCCCGACCTGAGGGGCTCATCTTCCGGCGTCATATCGTTTTGCCTTTTGGTACTGTCCATTGGGTTTTCATGGCAAAGATACTGGAGTGGTTTGCCATTTCCTTCTCCAGTGGGTCACCGTTTGTCAGAGCTCTCGGCTATGACCTGTCCGTCTTGGATGGCCCCTTCACTGAGCTACGCAAGCCCCTTCGCCACGACAAGGCAGCGATCCTTGAAGGGGTCCCATTAACTAGGTTCCTTAAATTCATTTCTAAAGTCTGCTTCTGTCTGATATTTCTGTCAGGATCCTCCTCTTGTATATACAGGTGGAGAATCTTGGTTGTTTCCACCCCTGCGAAGCGTAGATCCTAGAATTGCTCATTCCCCCATCATAAATTCAGGAGACAGGTTTGTTTGAGCTAATGGAAGGATGACAGAGGGGAGATCTCCAGGTGCACCAGGGCTGCCAGGGCACTCGCTGGCAGGGGCTCATGGGAATTGTAGTCCATGGACATCTGGAGGGCCACAGTTTGCCCACTCCTGAGATAGACCGTGGATTGCACGTGATTATTTTGCTCAGAACACCTAGATCTATTCTTGTAGTGCCCTGAGGATGTGGCAGGTGACCATACTACGCCCCTGTGACATCAGTCTCAGGTGAGAGAGAGAAAGGGATTTTACCTAAGATGGTGGCTGTGCTAGTCAAAGGGAGGTCTAAGACAGGGGTAGTCAAACTGCGGCCCTCCAGATGTCCATGGACTACAATTCCCAGGAGACCCCTGCCAGGGTAGAATAGGATGCTGGGGAGTTTCGGGGCCTCCTAGAGACCATAAGCCACCAGCTGCATGCAGACTGCTCTGCATCGTATCGCTGCATTTCCAGGGGTAGAAAGGAGAGCTGTGTTGCTGTGTTTTGCCAGCTTGTTTTTTGGCCTCTTGGACCTGGGGGTCCTTTGGTGAAATAGGCCGTGCTCAGAAGATTCTTGGCTGCAGGAGCAGCTGTGCTGCTAGCTCCGAACATCTGCCTTTGTCCCAAAGTCTTTGAAGAGCTAGACTTTCTAAGCAACTTGGTGACAGAGAAACTATAATTGCAGTCAGTTTGTGCTCTTGTTAATACTCTGAAGTTAACATAATGAATGCCTCTTTCTTGTTGGTCATATTTTTCTGTCGTGTTCTTGGTTCTCCACGTTGCCTGTAGCATTAGTTAATTCACCAAGCCACATCAGCAATGGGTAATTCAAAACTTTCATAGTTTTGGAGACCATGATTTTATGGTTTAGCCCAGGAGTAGTCAACCTGTGGTCCTCCAGATGTCCATGGACTACAATTCCCATGAGCCCCTGCCAGCAAACGCTGGCAGGGGCTCATGGGAATTGTAGTCCATGGACATCTGGAGGGCCGCAGTTTGGCTACCCCTGGTCTAAGAGGTGGTGAATCTTGCCCCCTAGACATGACATATGAGAACAGCCTTCCTGGAATTGTCTTTCCTTAAATGCTGGGATACTATAGAACAGGGGTAGTCAACCTGCGGTCCTCCAGATGTCCATGGACCAATTCCCATGAGCCCCTGCCAGCATTTGCTGGCAGGGGCTCAAGGGAATTGTAGTCCATGAACATCTGGAGGACCACAGGTTGACTACCCCTGCTATAGATCATTTTTACCTGGGCTATGCAATTAAAAGGACAGGACCAGGACCCTAGCTGAGAATTTCTGCCCAGGTGGACAGAGTTAGCTAGTTCCTCCTGCAGAACTGATCGTCCTGCTCTTCTAACTCCAGAATGACTTCTGCTTGTATTTCGGAAAGGGGCTCCTCTGTGGGGAAATGAATGAGGCAACTCCTGAGACTGAATGGAACACCGCTCGACCCAGCAGAAGGATCCGTGGAAGGAGCTGGCCGTCTGATCGGCTTCTCCCTTATTGCCACAACACCTGTCCTATGGCACATTTCACTGGTTCTCCTGACCCTCAGAGCTGTTGGAGGACCAGGAAGCGGGCAAAGACCCACTATGGCCACATCATCTACTACCTGGACCTGGACCTTCAGCAAGCCAAGGAGATGCTCTCCCACTAAGCTTTGGCTTCTCCCTGGGTCCCCTCTTCCTACCACAACCCAAAATGCCACTCCTGGGAGGCCCACAGAAAACAGCTGGGTTCAAACCTGCATTTCACACAACTAGTAGCAGCTATAACACTGGGCAACTCCTTAAAACTTTGGAAGAGATGCACCAGCACTGCTTTGCGGAGAGACATTCTCATTAATCACCGTTAGGAAGAGAAAAAAATCAAAGCAACGGAGGCCAGCAAGAACGCGTTAACTAGTTGACAATCACATGGGCTGGAAGGAGATTCTGCAGGCTCCTGCAGCCCTAAAGAGCCAGCTGCCATCAACATGTCCCTTGGAGGGTGGCCATGGAAACTTCCGTCAGCTCGACACACACAACCCAAGTAAATATAGGTCTTCCAGGAAAGAAGGAAGAATGGCTTGGGATCATTACAATGCAATTTCCTTGTCTGTTTTGATTTTTTTTCTATTGAATCACAGAGTGGGAAAGCACCTCCAGGGTCCTCTAGTTCAGCCCCGTGCAGAATGCAGGGGATTCACAACAACCTGCCCTCCCACTGTGACCCCAATTCCAGGAAATTCACTCCCCGCCCCCAAAGTGGTGATTGGGGATTCCCTGGGCCTGCAAGAAAGGGCCACCAGAGCCAACCCCGGCACAGTCCCTTCTGCCCACCAATTTACAATCTGCCTAAGTTCACAGAATCCAGTTTTCGTATTTTACTTCCTCAGTCAACCGTAACAAAATCACCGAGGAAGTAAAATACGAAAACGAGGTTTTATACCTAGGAACTCATTCTGAATAAAACTTTTTGCCATCACCGGCTTGGAGATGTCTTTTTGTTTATTCATCTTCAGCTGACCGGTCGTCTTTGCTTGTACTAAGTGCACAGAATCAGCATTTCGGTCAGATGGCTGTCTGGCCTCTGCTTAAACACATCCAAAGATGGAGAACCCACCACCTCCCGAGGAAGTCCGTTTCAGCTCTGTCAGGAACTTCTTCCAGATGTTTAGCTGAAAATTCTTTTGAATTAATTTCATCCCCTTGGTTCTGGTCCATCCCTCTGAGGCAAGAGAGAATAACTCTGCTCCATCCTCTATCTCAGGGGTAGTCAACCTGTGGTCCTCCAGATGTCCATGGACTACAATTCCCAGGAGCCCCTGCCAGCAAACGCTGGCAGGGGCTCCTGGGAATTGTAGTCCATGGACATCTGGAGGACCACAGGTTGACTACCCTTGCGTCTATCTGACATCCCTTCAAGTCCTTGAAGATGGCTCTTTTATAAAGCCACGGTTGCTAGCACGGGGAGAAAAGTGGAGATTTCATCCTCAAAACAAAGGTGTGAAGAGAGCAACTCCTTTACCTGAGAGCTGGGGATCAGGGCCTTCCACCAATGCCCACCCTTGACAAGGTCCACTTCGCTCAAGGGCATCGACACTTTCCCAATGACACAGTGGCGTGAAAATTTGTCAAAATCCACCACAGTCAAGAGCAGAGTCCTCCTCTGGGCTTCCAAAAACGGGATTTCGAAGGTATACCTCTCCTCAAACACGGGGTTTTGAGTTTTGCGTTTCACTCCCGTCTGCTTGGAGTTCTTCTGGTCTGGAAGGAGGCAGATCTTCACGTAAGGGTTCGAATGGGCCATGTCCTGCCTGGAGCCATCATAGGAAATAGGCGGTGGCAGATCCTTACCTTCGATGACCCGGACAATCAGGTAATTGTGCAGGAGGTCGTACTGAGTGCTAAAATGCAGCATGCCCAGCTGGTACTTGGCTAAGATCTCCTCGTCCGTCAGGCAATCCACATCGTCGCTGTTCGAGTCAAGGGAGTAGAGTCTAGGCTCAAACTTCCTGAAATAGTCATCGGAAGTGTAGGGTTTCCTCAAGATGGAAGGCTGAACGATTTCCTTTTTGGCTCCTAAGATTCCAAATTCGATCGGCTTAATGTCGATCAGTGGGGAACTCGGCCGCCTCAGCTCCAGGTCTACGCGAGAGGAACAAACGACAAATATCAGGACAGTCATAGAATCATAGAATCATAGAGTTGGAAGGGGCCATACAGGCCATCTAGTCCAACCCCCTGCTCAACACAGGTTCATAGAATCATAGAATCCTAGAGTTGGAAGGGGCCATACAGGCCATCTAGTCCAACCCCCTGCTCAACGCAGGATCATAGAATCATAGAATCACAGAGTTGGAAGGGGCCATAGAGGCCATCTAGTCCAACCCCCTGCTCAACGCAGGATCATAGAATCATAGAATCCTAGAGTTGGAAGGGGCCATACAGGCCATCTAGTCCAACCCCCTGCTCAACGCAGGATCAGCCCTAAGCTTCCTAAAGCATCCAAGAAAAGTGTGTATCCAGTGTAACTCAGGGTGTTCCTGTAGCATGCCATATTCATTCACATATTCACAAGAACTCTCTAAGGGAGGCTGTATCATTATCCCCGAAGAGGGCAACAACAGAAACTCACACAATGATACACAGTGGAAGGACAGTAGATCCACCCCCCCCCCATTTTTTGTAGGACTAGGGGTCACCCAAAAAGTTAATGGGCAGTAACCTGGGCTAGGATCTCAAAGACTCATATTTCAGCCCCGGCCCCAGCTTGGTGGAATGAGCTCCCAAGTGAGATCAGGGCCCTGTCGGAACTCCCATAGTTCCGTAGCTCTTCCACCAAGCCTTTGGTTGAAGCCAGTGCAGTCCTAATTAAGCAACGACAGGCCTCTTCTTTTTTCCTCCGTTACATTGGGAACCGCCCTCATTAATACTGGGCTGATCCATGATTACGGCCAATCGGTGATGGGGTAAAGGTAAAAGGTAAAGGTATCCCCTGTGCAAGCACCGGGTCATGTCTGGCCCTTGGGGTGACGCCCTCCAGCGTTCTCATGGCAGACTCAATACGGGGTGGTTTGCCAGTGCCTTCCCCAGTCATGGGGAGGGGGTCATTAATGGGGAGGGGGTCATTAATGGGGAGGGGGTCATTAACCCTAGTTTTACCGATTGTGTATGCCTTGTATCATTCTATGGTTTTGAAATGGCATTTAATGTACCTTAAGCTGTATTCTACCTATGCTGTTAGCTGCCTGGAGATGCTGAGTAAGGGGCAGGATACAAATCAATAATAATAATAATAATAATAATAATAATAATAATAATAATAATAATAATAATAATGTTATTGTTGTTGTTATTGTTGTTATTGTTGTTATTATTATTATCTCTGCTGTGCTGCAGAAGCTCGCTGTGGGGCCAGGACAGCCTCCTTCACAAGAACAGAGTTAACATTATTATAAAACATACGAAATATTTGTTAGGAAGGACAGAATCATTAAGGCACGCTTTCTCAACCAGGGTTTCATGAAACCGTGGGGTCTCTTGACGGCCCTGTAAGGTAAGGGTTTCCTGAATGGGTGGGAGCTATTTAATCTGTAATATATTTTTAAAATGTGTTAAACATTGATCATGTGATATGATCATATATAGTTATGTCAACCCGACCCCCCCCACCCTGGCCAGTGCTGGACCTGGAGAGGGTGGGAAGGGGAGGGGCCTTTAGTGGACATGTCCACAGCTCTGCTTCCCATATTCCACATGATTGTGCCACTTCTGGGGTTTCTTGAAGCCTGAAGAATGTTTCAGGGAGTTCTCAATGGTAAAAAAGTTGAGAATGGCTGTATTAATGTCAAACAGAACAAAAAAGTCTTCATCCCCCCTGGCAGAAGATTGCAACAGAAGGGGGCAGACCAATCTCCATGGGCAGAGAGCTCCAGAGCTTGGGCGCCATGGCCGAGAAGACCCCCTCCTCATCTCTGGAGGCCTCCAGAGGCGACAATGATGGTTGGGCAGGTTCCTCAGGGATCAGGTGGTCCTTCAGGTATGCTGCTCCCAAACCAGATAGCACTTTAAAACAAAGTTTGAGTCCAGTGGCGCTTTTAAGACCACCAAGTTTTATTTTAAGTACAAGGGTGTCGGGTGCCCACGCTCTTCTTCAAATACATTAAAATGGAAGTTACTGGTTCATAGATAACAGGCAGGCAGTGAACAGCAAATTATTGTTAAAATACCATCATGAAGATGTTTAACAGATTCAAGGACCAAATAGAAATAACAAGCTTATATGGTGACCATTGGACTGGGTTTAATTCCAAGGGGTAACGTAGTTACTAAAATTGCAGACTGATGGGCAAATGAAGAAGTTGGTTTTATACCCCGCTTTTCACTAGCTGAAGGAGTCTCA
Organism: Paroedura picta; assembly: GCA_003118565.2. NCBI lineage: Eukaryota > Metazoa > Chordata > Lepidosauria > Squamata > Gekkonidae > Paroedura > Paroedura picta. The sequence continues at coordinate 7,853,562 of BDOT02000018.1, forward strand.
AAGTGGCTTACAATTGCCTTCCGTTCCTCTCACTTCAACAGACACCTTTGTGAGACAGGTGGGGCTGAGAGAGCTTTGACAGAATGGCTGTGGGAGAACAGCTCTGACAGGATTGTGACTAGCCCAAAGTCACCCAGCTGGCTGCATGTGGTGGTGGGGGGAATCCAACCTGGTTTGACAGATTAGAGGCCACTGCTCTTAATTACTACACCCAGTTGCCTCTCTCACGATTAAGATGGACATTCTAGTTGTGGGATGCTGGGAGTAATTAATTAGCACTTTGAAAGTCAAGCCCAGCACCTTAAAACATGCCCAGAAACAAAGTGGAAGTCAGCGTAGCAGGCCAAGATTGAAGTGCTAGAAGCCTGTCTCAGCATCCTGGCTGTAGCATTATGCACCAACTCAAGTTTCTGAACCGTTCTCAAGGGCAGCCCCATGCAAAAGGCACGTCAGTACTCTAATCTGGATATAACCCGGCCATGTACCACAGTGTCCAAATATTTACTGCCCCAGAAAGGCCACAGTTGGCTAACCACTGAGGGCAAGGAACCAGGCTGTCATCCACTCGCTTTCAAAATGGCCGCCAGCCCCCTTCCTTAGCCAACAACAAATATCAGTACAGTTTGGGGATCAGAACCCTTGTCCCACCAGGGCTGCCCCTCCTGCCTCAGAACCACAAAACTGGGCTCCTCTGTCCCACAACCACAGCAAAGGTTCTCCAGCCTTACTTGAAATCCGTCTTGCGAGACTGTACGTGGATTTCGACGTATCTGAAGAGGACCTCCTTCTTTCCTGAGGGGTTGGGGGAGGTTCACTCGTTGTCGTGTTGTCAGAATCTCCATCTTTCTCATCACTCCGACTGTTCACCCTGCTGACAAGAAAACACCTTAGAACCTCTGGATCCCGGGAACGCACTGTATGCCTCAGCAAGGTGGCCAACTGGTCATGGGATCTCCCCATCAAACTACCCTACAAAGATATGATCTCTTGGGATTCCCCAATTCTCATTATTTAGAATGGGAATTCCCAACCAGGATTCCTGCATTGTGTAGGGGGTTGGACTAGATGACCCTGGAGGCACCTTCCAACTCTATGATTCTATGACCTCTGGGCATCTGCAGGAGCTCTGAAGTGGCATGGGTATCAGTAGGTCCAGGGTGTGGGGGTCTTCTCAGATAACATTACTTCCAGGGCTGCTCGAAGTCTGAAAATTTCATTTATGAGCTCCTCCACTATCAAAATGTTGAAAGAATCTGATTTAGATACTAAGACAGCCTTAATACCATTACTAATAACAATAGCCCCTGGGGGTTGGACTAGATGACCCAGGAGGCCCCTTCCGTCTCTATGTTTCTATGACTCTATGATTCTAGGAGGCGCTGGGGACCAAGCTCAACGCATACTCTGTTACTACTGAGCAGAAAACAGCAGCAGAATGCTCAAACTGACTAATCCTGGAAGGACCAGGAGGTATTCTAATTCTGCACTGAAGCAAAAAAAATAAAACAGCCACTGTTCGAGATGTCATTGATAGTCAACCATCATTTAGTTGTTTGCTGCAATGAGAATGCTTTTTCTGGCCCTATACATGACAAGGAACTTCTGAAGGAGAGCAGGGCAAATACAGACAGTGGTGGGCCTTATTATGTTTTAACCCAGGGGTAGTCAAACTGCGGCCCTCCAGATGTCCATGGACTACAATTCCCAGGAGCCCCCTGCCAGCGTTCGCTGGCAGGGGACTCCTGGGAATTGTAGTCCATGGACATCTGGAGGGCCGCAGTTTGACTACCCCTGTTTTAACCTGTGGGCTGCATACCAGACAATTTTTAATATATTACCTGATTCGTTGGAACACCACCATTGAGACTTTCTTGACCACCCAGAAAGCCCTAAAATTTACTGCACTGGTGCATTTTAAAATCACTAGACCACCGAGGAAAACCCTAAAAGTCGAAAAGTCGTTTGGCCTCAGTTCCCCGTGTTATTGTGAAATGTACATACGGCGTATCATCGCGATTTATTCATGTTTTTAATGTTTAATGTGTGCGCTTGATTGTAATCCATATTTGTATTTTAAACTTGCCTTGTAGCTCAACCTTTTGGTTCCTCACTTGCCTAATTAGATTGGGTTTTGTTTCCCTTTTTCGGTTTCGACTAATTAGGAACGCCGTGAAGAAGGAGCCGAACTCTGATTTATGTGTCAGAGCACAAAGCATTTATTTTTGACTGCCTGTGTTGGACATTTCATAACATGCCAAGCTGATAAATCCCCTGATCTCTGGGCTTCCCCCCCCCCTTCTTCCCAACAAGGTTAGAAAGTAAATATTAGAACCGAAATGACAGGAAGGTGTTGGGGCCATGTGTGTTATGTCAGCATAATTAGGTTTGCCAGAACAAGACTCAGCTTTGCATGACATTTTTTTAAAGGGCGAAATATCACTCTACTGACATCAGATGATGCGGATGAAATTCAGAGCCAAATCACACGTTACTTTCAAAACCAGGGCCTCCAGATGTCCATGGACTACAATTCCCATGGCAAGTCTAGACAGCATCCTAAAAAGCAGAGACATCACCCTGCCAACAAAAGTGCGTCTAGTCAAGGCTATGGTCTTCCCAGTTGCAATGTATGGCTGTGAAAGTTGGACCGTAAGGAAGGCCGAGCGTCAAAGAATTGAGGCTTTTGAACTCTGGTGCTGGAGAAGACTCTTGCGAGTCCCCTGGACTGCAAGGCGAACAAACCGGCCAGTCCTAGAGGAGATCAGCCCTGCCTGCTCCTTAGAAGGCCAGATCCTGAAGATGAAACTCAAAGACTTTGGCCACCTCATGAGAAGGAAGGACTCCCTGGAGAAGAGCCTAATGCTGGGAGCGATCGAGGGCAAAAGAAGAAGGGGACGACAGAGAATGAGGCGGCTGGATGGAGTCACTGAAGCAGTCGGGGCAAACTTAAATGGACTCCGGGGAATGGTAGAGGACAGGAAGGCCTGGAGGATCATTGTCCAGGGGGTCGCGATGGGTCAGACATGACTTCGCACCTAACAACAACAACTGTCAGGTGACTATCAAGCCTCTGCTTAAAAACTTCCAAAGAAGGAGAACCCACCACCTTCTGAGGAAGCCTGTTCCACTGAGGAACCACTCTGTCAGGAACATCTTCCGGATGATTAGCCAAAAATTCTTTTGAATTAATTTCAACCCACTGGTTCTGGTCCGACTCTCTGGGGCTACAGAAAACGTCTCTGCTCCGTCTTTTACATGACAGCCCTTCAAGTATTTGAAGATGGCTATCATATCACCTCTTAGTCGTCTTCTCTCCAGGCTAAACAGACCAAGCTCCCTCAACCTTTCCCTGTAGCCCTCCTCTGGACATGCTCCAGTTTCTCTACATCTTTCTTCAATTGTGGTGCCCAAAACTGAACACAGGACTCCAAGATAGGTCTTAACAGAGTGAAGTGGTAACATTACATCACGTGATCTGGGCACTATAGTTCTTTTAATACAACCCAAAATCCTGTTTCCTTTTTTAGCTACCAAGTCCCACTGCTGATTTATGTTCAGTGTCTGGTCTACTAAGACCTCCAAGATCCTTTTCAGACATACTACTGCCAAGACAAATAAAGCAGTGGTCCCCAACCTTTTTATCACCGGGGACCACTCACCGGGGACCACTCAACGCCTTTTACTGAGGCCCGGGGGGGGGGGGTAGTTTACTCCTCTACTCTTAACTACTGCCCTAGCACTCTCTGATCGCCATGGTGATGTTTAAACATCCCTTCAAAATAAGATTCAGACACACCACAACAATGAAGTGTGTTGTAAAGGGCCGGGGGGGATGAAGTAAAAGGCCGGGAGGAGGGAGAGAGAAGGCGTCCTTCGGGGCCCACCTCCCATTAGTCGAAGGACCACGTGTGAAGAACTTTACATTTATCACTACTAAAATTCATTTTATTCATTTTAGCCAAGTTTTGTCTTCTGGTGTGTTTGCTACCCATCCCAGTTTAGTGTCATCTGCAAATTTAAAAAGGACCCCCTCTGTTCCTTCATCCAAATCATTTATAAATATGTTATACAACACAGGGCCCAGGACAGATCCTTGAGGCTCTCCACTCATCACTCCTCTCCAAGAAGAAGATGAACCATTTACAAGCACCCTTTGGGTGCAACCTGTCAACCAGCATTTCACCAACTTGTCAATAAGAATATAATGAGGAACCTTATCGAAAGCCTTACGGAAATCAAGGCAAAATATGTCCACAGATACCAAGCAGATAAGGTTAGTCTGACATGACATGTTCTTGAGAAAGCCATGCTGACTCTTAGTAATTACAGCCATCCGCTCTAGCTGCTCAAGGACTTGCTGTTTGATGAGGCAACCAGTTTGGGTTGGGCTCCCTCAAGATTATGAAGGTGCTCACAGGCTCAAAAGCACTGGGGACCCCCAGGTCTACCTTGATGGACATTTATGAAATTGCTCTTTCTAGTTTTTCCACCTCCATTTTGCAGAAAACTATGCCTCAGGTGGCCCTGGGGGGCACCGATGTCAGACCTCTCCTGATGTGGCTGTTGGCCAAGGTAGCAGCCCTACAACATCATCCTCCAGCCAGGCTATGCTTTTGGTCTTCCTGGGCCACTGGGGGGGGGGAGGAAAGATAGCAATGGGCATTCTGTTAAAAACAAGAGCAGAGCTATTCACATAAGTGTAAAAGATAAAGGTAAAGGTATCCCCTGTGCAAGCACCGGGTCATGTCTGACCCTTGGGGTGACGCCCTCTAGCGTTTTCATGGCAGACTCAATGCGGGGTGGTTTGCCAGTGCCTTCCCCAGTCATTACCGTTTACCCCCCAGCAAGCTGGGTACTCATTTTACCGACCTCGGAAGGATGGAAGGCTGAGTCGACCTTGAGCCGGCCGCTGGGATCGAACTCCCAACCTCATGGGCAGACAGCTTCAGACAGCATTTCTGCAGCCTTACCACTCTGCGCCACAAGAAGCTCATTCACATAAGTGTATGGCCCAATAAACAAACACCTGAAGCTTCCCCATAAAGAGTCACACCCTTTGACTATCAGGCAATACCAACTCTGATTGGGTCTCCAAGGTCTTAGGCAGAGGTCTTCCACATCACATTCTTTAATGGAAGATACCAAGCAGATGCTCTACCACTCAGCCACAGCCCTTCCTGAAGCACAGGAAGAGCCCAAAACACTGTAATCACAACTGTGGCTACATTTTCACTGATCTGTGTTGTTGCCTTGGAAGGAAAATAATCTAATAAACTCAGGCCCTGTTTGCCAGTGTTCCTGTTGCCTTCACTACAAGTCAGCCCCAGGACAATGGACCCCTTGGCTTTAAAAAAGGGGCCTGGTTCCATATGGAGGAGTTGTCCATCAATGGCTACTAGCCATGGTGTCTAAATATAACCTCCAAATGCAGAGACCTCTGAACACCAATGCTAGGAGGCAAGATCAGGGGACCTCCTTTTGGCTGATCCTCCAGGGAACTGGTTGGCCACTGTGTGAAACAGGAAGCTGGACTGGGTGGTAGAATCTGATGTTCTTCTGATGTTCACACCTGAAGGCAGGAAGGCAACATGAAAC
>BDOT02000018.1:7859199-7873205 GCA_003118565.2 Paroedura picta
AGCCAAGGAGGCGTCTGGGCTGGAAAAGGACCCAGGATTTCCACTTCATCTTCGCTTGACTGGCAGCAGCTACAGTCGTAACACTTCTGACAGCAGTTCCTGCAAGTCCATCTGCACAGCAAGAGATCTGAGATTCTAGACAACAGGCCCTGAGGCCATTGGGAATCAGAAAACGCACAATTAGAACCCTTCGATTGCTGGTTTAAAAAAAAAAAGTCCTCAGTGGTTTTATGTTGCCGGCTGCTAGACTGAGTGATTTATTTTGGCTTTCCTGTGCTTTGTGTCCACTCATTCCTGCTGTAGAAGTAGGTCTAGTACTCAGTTGATTCCACGGATACCTACTGACACATCTCAGCTACAGAGCTGCCAAGAGAGGTGATCTAGGCACATGTATTCTCAAGCCCGTGGGCGCTGAGTGAGGTACCAACAGGGCACAGCAGAGGCCTACTGGTTTTAATCAAGGATCTGTACCGGTGTGTTTTGACCATCAAAATCATTTCTGCTGGACTCTGCGGGACTTGCACCGATAAAAGCTAGATATGATGCAGACTGCAGTGAGCAGGCACCTGTGGTAAGCCGAAGCAGAAAAGCTGGCAGGATTTAACTCAGCGCAAGGCGACAGTCTGCAAGTGTGCAGGTAACCTTTGAAACAGGAGGACTAGTAACGCTTTTTGTTTTAAGCAGAAGTGAAGTTCTCAGGGAATACAGGTACAAAACACCAGAGGTTGCAGGGAATTAGACCCACCTGTGCAGATTCATTTTTAAGTGGATGTATCTAATGTATCTGCTTTAGGATGCTCTGGGCTGATCCTGCGTTGAGCAGGGGGTTGGACTAGATGGCCTGTGTGGCCCCTTCCAACTCTATGGTTCTATGACTAGATGGCCTGTATGGCCCCTTCCAACTCTATGACTCTATGATTCTATGATCCTGCGTTGAGCAAGGGGTTGGACTAGATGGCCTGTATGGCCCCTTCCAACTCTATGATTCTGTGATTCTATCTTTTGAATATTCATTTTGAAGCATGTGCATTATATTTTAAGCTATCTTGTCTTTCATGGGCACAATCTATAAAGCGCGTGCTGAAAACACGCAGAAACGAAAAGAAAACCACCCAGCACAGACACCGACAAAACCCCCAATGTACCCTAGAAAGAGAAGCAGTCTAAATTGCACGACCGGCTCCCCGCACACGGGGAGCGGCAGGGATGAATCATCAGATTAACTCACCTCATTTATTGGTTCCAGCTATCCTTTGAGATATCCACGCCGCAGCAAAGGGAAGAAAACGAAAGAGACAAGACCACTTTAGCACTGCTCTCTGGTGACCCCTGAACACCTGCCTTTCACGCACACAGCGAGACGCCCTGCTCTGATTGTCCTACATCTCTGAAGGAAAAAAACAGAAGGGATTGGTGGGGAGGGGGTGGGAGAGGTTTCGGCTGGTTTCATTTGTTCGTGTTTCTCAACGGGATGCCATCGCCTCACCTCCCCTCATGCACACACCGTCACCGGCCTTCTGTTGAGTGCCCTGCTCTCCGTCTTCAAAACTCACTGAGACGGAGTACCTTTGAGGCTTCGCCTGGATGCAGATGAGCGCACTGAAATGAGCGCCGCTTTTGGGCACCTGAATAGAGGTCGGCCTACAAAACTGAAGAAGTTTCACAACGAAACTAGCGATGCCCTGACGATAGTGAAGATTCTGAAGACAAGAACTTCTCTTTATGCTTAATGCAGGGGTAGTCCAACTGCGGCCCTCCAGATGTCCATGAACTACAATTCCCAAGAGCCCCTGCCAGCTAACGCTGGCAGGGGCTCATGGGAATTGTAGTCAATGGACATCTGGAGGGCCGCAGTTGGACTACCCCTGGCCTAATGTTTACCTCTAGTAGGAAGATTCTGGAAAGCTTTATTGAGCCACGTGATTTTTAAACCTGCCTCCGGTGTGTATTTCCATCTTGTTATCTTTTGGGGCCTGAGGAAGGCATGCCCTCACCCCAGATCCAGACCCAGAGAGGGAGACTCTCCTTTCCCAAGATCTGGAGTTTTGGGGCTGCCTTAAAAGGAAGCCAGACCTGTCACCCAATAAACATCAGTGTTTTTCATGCACCTGTTCGGTAATGTAGCTGGTGTGAGATTTGGCTTTAATCCTTTCGTTTTTTAAAAAAATCAAGCGTCTAGCTCTCATGGCTGTTGCAAAAAGTGTGACCCACACTTCCCATGAAGGACTGAGGCCCTCTCCAAGCAAACCATGAGCTCCCTCGGGGAACAGATGCTTTTTTATTGTTTTCATGCGCCTCTGTGAGTCTTTCGTTCCATTCATTCCCCTTGAATGCAGTAGCTGATCTGTTTGTTTTTGCGCCGTTTTATGGCACAGGGACAAACACTACATTAACCATTGTGAAGATATAACGGGCAAACCTCCGCACAGTGGAATAAATGGCAAAAAAATAACCACATGGAGTAGGGTTGATTGACCCCGAAGGAAAACGAAACCCAGAGTTCAAACAAAGCATGGAACCGGGGCTTAATTCAGGGGTAGTCAAGCTGCGGCCCTCCAGATGTCCATGGACTACAATTCCCAGGAGCCCCTGCCAGCGTTCGCTGGGAATTGTAGTCCATGGACATCTGGAGGGCCGCAGTTTGACTACCCCTGGCTTAATTAAACGCTGGTCTGGGTGTTGTCCGCATGTCGCCACTCCACTCCCTCTGGCTCATCAGCGCCTGTCAGCCCCATATCTGAACCTGGATCTGAACCTGGTTTATTACACACACTTAGTCTTTTCAGAGGTTTTGTGTGCAGCCTGAGTGTGGCACACTGGCTTAATTCTGGCTTTATCCTGTTTTGCTCTTTGGCAACGTGCTTCTAGGCTAGAGTGAAGAAAATTATATTGGTATTTGCCCAGGCAAACTAGGATCTGAGTGAGAACTGAACGCCATTTTCATAAGCTAACCGGTGGTTAATCTAATCCAGGGATTCCCAACAAAGGGGTCTGTGGACCCCCAGGGTCTGCAAGGGCTCTGAAGGGGGTCCGGCTTGTCTTCTCGGCTCCTAAATCTACTTTTTGGCCTACACGAGGCAGAGTCGCCATGGGAATAGTAAAGGTGCGGGGAGGGAGCAAAAGGAGGGTTAAAGGTGGGGGTGGTGATGTCACTTCTGGGGGCGTGGCCAGCTGTCATCCCTCCCAGGGCTCCTTGAACGCTGAACAATTATTTCAGGGACGCCTCCAAGGTCAAAAGGTTGAAAGGTTCTGCCATGTGCTGCCTGAACTTCTGATATAAATCAGTGGGGCCGCCACATTTGGTGGCACCCCTCAGCCTCCGTAACACACATGTGCCATCAGGCTTGCCTCTCTGAGCTTTGGTAAGGGCGAGGATGCAAGAAGCCAAAAACAGGGTGGAAAGGAGCTGGTCAAGTCCCTTCATCACACAGAATGAAGGCTGACTGTCCCAACAGTTTTAGAGGCTTAGGAACGCACGAGAGGCAGTTCGGTATGTAGTGGTTAGGAGTGCGGACTTCTGATCTGGCGAGCCGGGTTTGATTCCCCGCTCCCCCACATGCAGCCAGCTGGGTGACGGCACTGATAAAACTGTTCTGACCGAGCAGCGATATCAGGGCTCTCTCAGCCTCACCCACCTCACAGGGTGTCTGTTGTGGGGAGAGGAAAGGGAAGGCTATTGTAAGCCACTTTGAGCCTCCTTCGGGAGAGAAAAGTGGCATATAAGTACCAACTCTTCTTCTCCTTCTTCAGTAATATCAGGGCTCTCTCAGTCTCCCCTCCCTCACAGAGTGTCTGTTGTGGGGAGAGGAAAGGGAAGGTGATTGGAAGCCACTTTGAGACTCCTTTGGGAGAGAAAAGTGGCATATAAGTACCAACTCTCCTTCTTCTTCAGTATTATCAGGGCTCTCTCAGTCTCCCCTCCCTCACAGAGTGTCTGTTGTGGGGAGAGGAAAGGGAAGGCGATTGGAAGCCGCTTTGAGACTCCTTTGGGTAGAGCAAAGTGGCATATAAGAACCAACTCTTCTTCTTCTTCAGCAATATCAGGGCTCTCTCAGCCTCACCTCCCTCCCAGGGGAGACGAAAGGGAAGGTGATTGGAAGCTGCATTGAGACTCCTTCAAGTAGAGAAAAGGGGCATATAAGAACCAACTCTTCTTCATGCGCTAAATGCATCCTCGGTCCTCATGAGCACAAGGGGTGGGAATGTGGCAAGCAAGGCTGGTGAATCGATTCCTTGAGTTCTAGCATCATTAGGGATATATCGGGAGGTAATTCAAGGGATGACTCATCACACGGCCGAGAGTCACTGCACTGATTTCGTCCCCAAACGAGGCCGGAGACCACCCGACCGACAAACAGATTGATTAAGGAAAGCTTCTTGCTTTAAGTCATCTCTGCCAAGCACTGGAAGCTTTTTTCCATCTCTGGATGGCTACAAAAGGTCCCGCGATTACAGGGTGGGGGAAGGCACACAAAGCAGATGGTCATGCATAGCTCTGTTGTGTTTTCTTTACTGAAAAGAGCACCGGTTTGCCAGCCACAAGGAACTGCTGCAAATCTGGCAGGTGGAAAACGTGCTATTTACCGAGAACTGTAAAGAGACTGGCCATTTCAACTGCAGTTCCTCCTGACATTAGATTTAGGAGTACCTGGCCTGACACTCGCTCCTCTGCTTACCTGTATTCTCAAAAAGAAATACAGACTTTCAAAGGTATATGACAAAACTATTACATGGGAAACTGGGAAATAGTTCTGCTTTGGCTCCCCAGCCTTGTGTACAGATTTATTTTTCTTAAAAAAAATTAAAACTTGGGCCAAAAGAGATGCTCCAGTTTAGTGCCTCAGGAAAAGTGCAGAAGAGCCTCAAGCGGGACAGCATTCCAAAGCCACGGGGCCACCACTGAAAGGGCCCCGTCTCTGGCCAGCGGCATCTGATTCCCTTCTGCAGCCAGGGGGACAGAGAGGAGGTTGGCCTGGGCAGTACAGGAGGCTACGGTCTTTCATGGATCCCTTGCCAAGCTTCTTAAGGTAAAAGTAAAGGTAAAGGTATCCCCTGTGCAAGCACCGAGTCATGTCTGACCCTTGGGGTGACGCCCTCCAGCGTTTTCATGGCAGACCCAAGCTTCTCAGAGGGGGGCTAAGCAACATTGATGTCTGCTGTGTTGAGCCCTTGAAACTCTAGCTCCACCACGAACAGGTAATGATGGCACAAGGGAGAAAGCAACTGCCCTGCACAAGGAGGATAATGCGCTTTCAATGTGCTTTTGCAGCTGGATTTTCCTGTGCAGAACATTGGTTCTAAGGTACATTGAAGGTGCATTAACCCGTGGGTGCAGAATGGGCCAATGTCTTAAAAATCTGTCAATCCAGGAGATAAAGAGCTGCTTGGGCCCGCAAAGCAGAACAAAAGGAAGCTTTCAAGGGGATTAGACAGATTCATAGGTAGGTTGCTACTGGCCACAGTGACCACCAGTGCTAGAAGAGCCAGTTCGGTGTAGTGGTTAGGAGTGTGGACTTCTAATCTGGCATGCCGGGTTTGATTCCCCGCTCCCCCACATGCAGCCAGCTGGGTGACCTTGGGCTTGTCACAGCACTGATAAAACTGTTCTGACCGAGCAGTGATATCAGGGCTCTCTCAGCCTCACCCACCCCACAGGGTGTCTGTTGTGGGGAGAGGAAAGGGAAGGCGACTGTATCTGTATCTTTTCCTGTTTTCTGTAAACCGCCGAGCCCTTGGGGAGGGCGGTATATAAATATAATGAATGAATGAATGAATGAATGAATGAATGAATGAATGAATGAATGAATGAATGAATGAATGAATGAATGAAAGGGGCATATAAGAACCAACTGTCCTTCTTCTACAGTAATCTCAGGGCTCTCTCAGCCTCCCCTCCCTAACAGGGTGTCTGTTGTGGGGAGAGGAAAGGGAAGGAGACTGTAAGCCGCTTTGAGACTCTTTTGGGTAGAGAAAAGCGGCATCTAAGAACCAACTCTCCTTCTTCACTCTCAGCCTCCCCTCCCTCACAGGGCGCCTGTTGTGGGGAGAGGAAGGGAAGGTGAATGTAAGCCATTTTGAGACTCCTTCGGGTAGAGAAAAGCGGCATATAAGAACCAACTCTTCTTCTTCTTCTTCAGTAATATCAGGGCTCTCTCAGCCTCACCCACATCACAGGGTGTCTGTTGTGGGGAGAGGAAAGGGAAGGCGATTGTAAGCCGCTTTGAGACTCCTTCGGGTAGAGAAAAGCAGCATAGAAGAACCAACTCTTCTTCTTCTTCAAGAAGTCAACAGCAGAGGAAGGCCGTCTTTCCCCTATTTGTGGGTCCTCTTGAGCAGGGGTAGTCAACCTGTGGTCCTCCAGATGTCCGTGGACTACAATTCCCATGAGCCCCTGCCAGCGTTTGCTGGCCTACATGGGCCCCGGGTCTGATCCAGCAAAGTTCTTCTCACACTCTAAACCAGGGGTAGTCAAACTGCGGCCCTCCAGATGTCCATGGACTACAATTCCCATGAGCCCCCTGCCAGCATTCGCTGGCAGGGGGCTCCTGGGAATTGTAGTCCATGGACATCTGGAGGGCCGCAGTTTGACTACCCCTGCTCTAAACAAAGAAAGATCCCAGCCTATTGCAAAAGGCAGGTTTGAACGGACCGCTGCTGTTCTTACACCCCTGGGGTTTGTTGAACGCTCTTCTCTCCTTCCTGTTATGGACTTAAACAGGGCCGTTTTCTCTCACAGCAACCAGCAGTTAAAGGAAGACGGATAATTGTTTGATTCCGCTCAGTGAGATGCGAAGACACAAGAATGGCCGATGGCTCTCGAGGCACCCACAGCCGTATTTTTAGAAAAACCTGCTGAAGCACAGAGCAGAGAAACTGGACGCATGAGGGCTGGCGGACTTTTGCCGTGCTGATCTGATCTGTTGATCCTCCCATTCTTTCCTACCAGCTCACAAATAGGAAATGGGCAGTAGTACCCCTCCTCACTGGACGTCAGCCTCCTCTCAGCATTCCTCCCTGTATCTCTGCATCCCACCCTCTCTTTGTCTTTCGAGTGGTTTCATATAATCCCTGTCCAATTCCTCCTACCTACCTACCTACCTACCTAAGAGCCTCTTGTGGCGCAGAGTGGTAAGGCAGCAGACATGCAGTCTGAAAGCTCTGCCCATGAGGCTGGGAGTTCAATCCCAGCAGCCGGCTCAAGGTTGACTCAGCCTCCCATCCTTCCGAGGTCGGTAAAATGAGTACCCAGCTTGCTGGGGGGTAAACGGTAATGACTGGGGAAGGCACTGGCAAACCACCCCGTATTGAGTCTGCCATGAAAACGCCGGAGGGCGTCACCCCAAGGGTCAGACATGACTCGGTGCTTGCACAGGGGATACCTTTACCTTTACCTTTTACCTACCTACCTACCTACCATTCCTCTCTATGAGATCTCGAGCCTGTGTGCATGTAGGACCAATAAAACAGAATGAACATTAAACGACTTTTAACAATGAAGAACAATGAAGCCATTTCAATTCACAGGCAACAGCCACGTATCTTGGAAACATGGGCAACTGCAACAACTGAGAAGGAGGAGGCAGCTTGGGGCAATGGGGCTGCCTGGCAGGGAAGGGTCCAGCTGCAGGAGGCCCCCCTTCCTCAGTCTTTCGCCGAAAGCCTGGCAGAAGAGCTCCGTTTTGCAGGCCCTACTGAACGATTTAAGTCCCACTGGGGCCCTGATCTCATTGGGGAGCTCGTTCCACCAGGTTGGGGCCACAGTTGAAAAGGCCCTGGCTCTGGTCGAGGCCAGGTGGATTGGCTGCAGAGGAGAGGACATGCAGTAATGGGTTTAAACTTCAAGTACAACGATATAGGCTAGATATCAGGAATAAATCAGAGTAGTTCAGCAGTAGAATAGGCTGCCTAAGGAGGTGGTGAGCTCCCCCTCACTGGCAGTCTTCAAGCAAAGGTTGGATACACACTTTTCTTGGATGCTTTAGGATGCTTTGGGCTGATCCTACGTTGAGCAGGGGGTTGGACTAGATGACCTGTAGGGCCCCTTCCAACTCTTATGATTCTATGATTTTTTGGGGCCAGGGATCACCAATCTGTTAGAGTGGATGGAGCGTACCACTCTTGGGGCTAGGGGGGAGTGGACACGTAGACACGTAGACATAATTAACAAGTCCCACTTACTGCTCCATGATGGAGAGATGGCTACTAGGCCACGATGGCATTATACCACAATATATTCCCTGCAGAGCACGGTGCTCTGCAAATACCAGCCGCCTGGCCCCAAAGATGTCCACCTCGGCTCCAACCTGGTGGCACGAGCTACCTGCTGAAATTTGGGCCCTGCTGGAACTGTCGAAGTTCCCCAGGGGCTGCAAGGCGGCACTCTTCCGCCAGGCCTGTGGCTGAGGCCATGACAGACAGAAATCACACGGGGCCCCCTCCCCTCCTCTCTATTTCCTCCTTCCCCTATGATGAGTTTGGTATGAGGCAAAAAGGTGGCTAGAAGAAATGGAGAAGACAAACTGCTTTTCAAATCTGTTTTGAGGATGTTTGGGGGTTTTTTTACCTGTCCCGAGCCCATTTGCGGAGAGAGGCGGGATAAAAATCATCAAGTTATAAATAAAAAATAAAATAAGATTAGACAAATGGATGGATGGCCTAACCATAGTTAATAACCATGATGGCTAAATGACACATGTATTATTTGGCTTCATTCACCAGGCTCCTCCTATGTATTTCTAGATATTCAGTGTGGTGCAGTGCTTTGTGCATCAAATTAGGTCTGGGGTTCAAATCTCTGCTTCTCATAAAGCTCTGAGGTGACCATGGGCCAATCACATTCATCCTAATCTACTTTACAAGGTTGTTGTGAGAAGAAAATGGAGGGAAGGGAGAAACTTGCTGCATAGCTACGGGGCCAGTTTTTACACCCTTGTACAACCGGCCTAACCTACCCCACAGGGTTGTTGTGAAGGCACAATGGAGGGAGTGAGAATCATGTATGCCCCAAATCCTTGGAAGACGAGACATGTGATAGGAAGCTAGGGCAGATAAATGCTAAAAGGGAGTCTAGGGCTCTGTGTGTGTGTGTGTGTGTGTGTGTGTGTGTGTGTGTGTGTGTGTGTGAGAGAGAGAGAGAGAGAGAGAGAGATCCATCTGATTGAGCTACCCTGAGTCTTGGTTATAACATCTGTCGAGTCTGAAATTTTGATCTAGCAATCTTTAAATGGGCATGAGTCATGGCTGCTTGAAGGTCAGATCCTGGCTGGAGCTTTCAAAGGCCAGGATCCATCCTGATTTGGCAAGTTAAGCCTCTGCCACAGGGTCCTGCCATGCTCAGCATGGAACCAGACGCTCCTGCTTCAAAAAAAGAAATCTTTACGTCAAGTGAGGTATATTGGATGATAGAAACACCAGTAAGCAAAGGGAAGATTGCTATGGGACTAGAGCAGGGGTAGTCAACCTGTGGTCCTCCAGAGGTTCATGGACTACAATTCCCAGGAGCCCCTGCCAGCGTTGCTGGCAGGGGCTCCTGGGAATTGTAGTCCATGAACCTCTGGAGGACCACAGGTTGACTACCCCTGGACGAGAGGACTTCTTTGAGATGCTGTTCAGAAAGCAGAGCAGGTAACAGGAATCTGAGTGCTGAGGCTGCAGAAGCGTCATTAACCAAGAATGCTAAGGGTTCCGCTTTCAGTATGGCAGATGGGCTTTCTGATCCTGGCTCGTCGTTGTCCTCTTGCCCTGAATTTAGACGTCGTTTGGCTTTTTAATTATAAAAGGTAGCTGTTAAAAGCAGCTGCAGTCAGAAGAGCGGGGCTGGCAGAGGGACTGTGAAAAAGCAACCGGAACCAGAACTCAGAAAGCGAACACCACATCACCCAGGCTCCAGTTTGAATCCTTCCTCGGCTATGAACTTGGCGAACTTTCTCACTGCCTCCCGTTTGCAATATGACAGTGACAGCGTATTACTACCCTATAGGGCCGGTTTTTTTAATAGTCAAACCATGTGTGCCAGGGGCCGCGAAAACACTTCTCATTGCAGTTTGTTCTGTGCACAATTAACTTACGGAACTCCCTGCCCCAGGATGATGTGACAACCACTAGGCTGAGCCTGGCCAAAGAAGAGGATTTCATTGAATCATGGAAGAGTCCAATTGACAGGGCTTAGCCTCCATGTTCAGAGGCAGTGCACCTTGAATCTTCATGTATTGCTATTATCTGGGGAATGGGGGGGGGGGTGCCTGTGGGCTTCTCAGTGGCATTCTGGCTGGCCAGTGTAAGACGCAGGACGCGGGACTAGGTAGGCCGGCCTCCCCAATGGCCCCTCAAAAGTCACACCTGGGCCAGGTGCCTGTCCCCTGCAGAGAAGCCCTCCGAAGCCAGGATATCAATGGCCCCCATCATGGGGCAAAAATTAACCATAATCCAGCCTATAAGAAGGCATCCTGCCCAGGCAAAACTATCCATCCCTTTTCTTCCGCAGGGGTAGTCAACCTGCGGTCCTCCAGATGTCCATGGACTACGATTCCCATGAGCCCCTGCCAGCTTTTGCTGGCAGGGGCTCATGGGGATTGTAGTCCACGAACTTCTGGAGGACCCCAGGTTGACTACCCCTGTAAATCTAGAGCCTTGAGTGCAAATCCTGCCCTCGCCCATGTTTCCCTTCTGCAAAGGGGCAGGCTGCCCCCCCCCTAGATGCTGACAGTCACATCCCAGGTTGGGGATGTGGGGGGGGGGGCAACACCCAGCGCAGAGAATCGCCAACCCCGACTAGAAAGAGCACCAAAGCACACACACACACACAAACACACACACACGAGCACCCGCCCAGGCGGCACTCCTTGTGCATGCCAAACAGTTGTTTACCCCGCTTTGCAAACGGCTCCTGGGGTCTCCCTCTCCTGCCGAGATCCCCTTCCCCCCCCCTTTTTCTTTTTGCAGCAGCGATGCCGCCCGGCCCCTTCCCCGCGGCGCCCCCCAAGCCCACCCCCCGGCGGGAGGGCGCCGCAGGTAGACCTGGCCCCCGCGAGCGAGCGACAAAGAGCCAGGTAGACCTGGCCCCCAACGGGGCTCGGGCAACTTTCTTGCCGGAGGGTCTCCCTGCCCTCCCCAGCGCAGCCCTACCTGGATGTACGCCATCTTCCCCGCCGGCGCTCACGTCCGGCTGGCGGGCTGCCTTCCTCCTCCTTCCTCCTCCTCCTCCTCCTCCGCTGCACGGGGGGCTCCGAGGCGGGCAGGTGGGCTCGCCCCTGCCGGCCTCCCTAGGTCCGCGCCGCCTCCATCGCTCCCGGCTGCCGGCGCAACACGTGTCGGCACCGCGACGCCCGCCGCCGGCCGCCCCAACGGGAGGGCATCTCCGGCCGGAGCAGGGCAGTAGGTCGCGCGGGCCGCTAGGGGGCGGTAGTGGCCGGGGAGCCGCCGCCCCCTGAGCCTGCGGGGAATGGCTCGCAAGCAAAGCGGGAAACTGGTGGCCCAGCTGGGTCTCTTCCCAGTGGGGATTTGTAACGCCAGCCAAACTGCTCCCTGCCCTGCAGAAAGCTAGTATATCAGGGAGAAAGCTCTTCCGCAGGATGCGAGTTTTTCTCTGTGGAGGGGATGCTTGGACTGCAGCTCAGGGCTCCTCTCTCAGCCTCCCCTCCCTCACAGGGTGTCTGTTGTGGGGAGAGGAAAGGGAAGGCGACTGTAAGCCACTTTGAAACTCCTTTGGGTAGGGAAAAGCGGCATAGAAGAACCAACTCTTCTTCTTCTTCTTCTTCTTCTTCTTCTTCTTCTTCTTCTTCTTCTTTTTCTTCTTGTCTGAACAGTCATCCCACCCAGTGGTGTTCCCTGCTCCTAGAAAGGTAGCAGGGCAAGAAGAAAGGCTAACGCTTGCGTCCCTGTTAGCAGCCTGAGAGGGACTAGAAGAGGAAGAGTTGGTTCTTGTGTGCCGCTTTGCTCTGCCTGGGAGAGCCACCGGTATCTGGATGGGGCTGAACGACCTCAGGCAGGTAAGGAACCGAAGCGCCACAGACCCTGTGAAGAGGACCCTGCTGGATCAGAGCCGAGAGCCCATTCAGTCCAGCTTCGGTTTTCTATCAAACAACCAGGACAAGAACAGCTGGTTTTATACCCTGCTTTTCTCTACCTGAAGGAGTCTCAAAGTGGCTTACATTCGCCTTCCCTTTCCCCTCCCCACCACAGACACCCTGTGAGGTGGGTGAGGCTGAGAGAGCCCTGAGATTACTGTAGAAGAAGGACAGTTGGTTCTTATATGCCTCATTCATTCATTCATTCATTCATTCATTCATTCATTCATTCATTCATTCATTCATTCATTCATTTTCATTCATTCATTCATTCATTCATTATATTTATATACCACCCTTCCCAAGGGCTCAGCAGTTTACAGAAAACAGGAAAAGATACAGATACAGTCGCCTTCCCTTTCCTCTCCCCACAACAAACACCCTGTGGGGTGGGTGAGGCTGAGAGAGCCCTGATATCATTGCCCGGTCAGAACAGCTTTATCAGTGCTGTGTTGAGCCCAAGGTCGCCCAACTGGCTGCATGTGGGGGAGCGGGGAATCAAACCCGGCTCGCCAGATTAGAAGTCTGCACTCCTAACCACGACACCAAACCGGCTCTCCTTAACGCCACATCATTTGTCCTTAACTCCATATTATTATTAGCTCAATGCCATTTCTCAGAGAGGCTGACTCTGTGAAGGCTCAAGGGGGTGGCAGGTGACAGTGGATGAGCGATTGGGGTGTGAGTGTCCTGCATAGTGCAGGGGGTTGGACTAGATGACCCAGGAGGTCCCTTCCAACTCTGTGATTCTATGCATTCAGCACACAGTGTCCCAGGGCCACGCTTTTGGACCAAGTGACGCTGGATTCCCCAAACTCTGTAGTGCAAGTGTCCACGTGATGCTGGGGATCCGGGACCAGCAAGCCACACACCAGGGAAATGTGTGGAGCCAAAGTAGCGCTATCTCCACCTCCAGTATTATCCTCACAACAGTCCTCCGAGGTAGGATTAAGGTTGCTGAGTGATACCCGGAATTCTCCTGGAGTTGCAGCTAATCTCCAGACTACATTGCTCAGTTCCCCTGGAAAAATTTGGGAGGGTGGGCTTCAATTCCCTGGTGGGCTCTCTCCCCTTTCCTCCCCTCCCCCCAGACCTCCAGGAATTTCCTTGGCTGGTGTTGGCAACCTGAAGTAGTGAGTGGGTGTGTGATATGAACCTAATCCTGATCTAGCACCCAAGAGCAAAGCAAGACACTGTTATGGCCCAGTGGCTGCTTAGTTCAAAACAAAACAGCTTTCTGGATGCTCTCCTAGCAGCAATCAGGCAGACATCTTTCCCCGTTCCAGATCCGTTTAAGTGACAATGCCAGGGCTTGAACCTGGGGCCTTGTAGATGCCAGCCCTGCCTCCAAACAGGCCCAGCGGCCTCCTACCCAATGAAACTGCACCTGCATCCAGGTAAGAGTGCAGGAGCTCTCCAGGGTCCCAAGGAGAGACAGGTCCTTCCAAACACCCGGTGTGCAGGACATTTGCATCAAAAATGCCATGAACCCTGGAGCTTCTATGGCCAGGGCCAGAAACAGATTGTAAAAACATTTCAATCTTCTACACCCACGCACAGACTCAGCCCCAAAGACAGACCTGGTATATAGAAACGTCACCCCTTCACCAACACGCACCTCCACGCATAGCCTTTCCTCCCAGGCAGCATTGGATGCAAACAGTTCCCTGCCCCCCGCCCCCCCCCCCAGGACAAGCATCCCTCCCCAGTCCCCGCCTGGCTGCAGGCACTCCAGCCTGATTGCCAGAGTTTTCAGCCACCAGGAAACAACCCTAAAAACACCGGATGCACCGGATGCTTAAGGAACAGGTGAGGGGAACTACAAACCGGCACCTGGAGGAAGCCAGTTCAAGTTACATTTCTCATTAGCCGACAGCACTGTGCCTTTCATTTGGCAAGCTCAGGTTATTCTCCCCCCACCCCCCAACCACAACACGCCCC
>BDOT02000018.1:7873241-7888689 GCA_003118565.2 Paroedura picta
CTCTCCCCATCTTGCCTGCCGCTTTGCACTCCCAACCACTCCGTTGGTTTGCCCAGTGAAAAAAGCCCCCCCCCCAATCCTCCCTACGCCCTGCCTAATTTTCTCACCAGACTTTTCTTCCTGGCACTTGGGTGTCGCTTCAGGGTCTGCTCCTGGGATCTGCGTTGCATGCCACCCTGGCTCGCCGTGAGGTCTCCGCCGATCTTCCAGCCTGTCATTCAACGGCACAATTTATTTTCTTATTTCCTCTCTTGTGCTTGGCAAGTGAGTTCGTCCCCCCCTCCTCCCCCCCCCCGGCTGCTACATTTTTAGCAACTTGGGTTCCTTTCCATCGGCTTGTCTTTCCTTCAAATATTATTCTCCCCGCCTTGAGAATCCGAAGGATGTATCTGGAGGAAGCTTCTCTTGCAAGCAGAGGCACCCATCTGTCTGTCACCAGATGGACACTTTGCCAAATAGAAACATGTAGGAGGGCCAGTGCAGAAGAGTGAGTGGGGTTTGGAGGGGCTTCCAGCAGCAGCCGCACAGAGAAATGAGCTTGTTTGCAGCAAAGTCCTCTGATACACGAGCACAAAATTCACGGAACACCTTTTATCGGGACCAACCAAAGGGGCGCAAAAACAGCCCATGCTTCTGAGCTCTTAATCAAACCAGAGCCCTTAATCCAATTGGATGTTGCAAAAAGATTTCACAAGATAGAAGGGAGCAGGCAGAATTCTCAGGACATATTAAAGTAATTCAAGAATGTCTGATTTGTAAAGGCAATAAAATCAAAGTCTAGCAGCACCTTTAAGACCAACAAAGATTGATTCAAGGTGTGAGCTTTCGAGGGCAAGCACTCTGGAAGAGTGCTTGCCCTCGAAAGCTCACGCCCTGAATAAATCTTTGTTGGTCTTAAAGGTGCCACTGGACTCTGATTTTATTGTGCTACTTCAGACCCACACGGCTGCTGATTTGTAAAGAGATACATACAGTAGACCCCCCAAGCTAGTTGAGGCCATAGCTTTATCTGGGGAGATCACAGGGAATCTGCCTTCTCCTCGACTATCTTTTTTTAAAAAAAACAAATTCCTAACAGCCTGCCTCTGTTGACGTCTGTTGCTGATTGCGTTTGGTCCTCAGAAAAGGTATGACACGGATCTCTTGTTTTAGGATTCAGGCCAATATGGCTGTACAACTTTTTCAAGATACTGCCAACACAAGTACACACTGAATACCTGGGAGAGGAAGTTGTGTCGAAGACAACCGACACGCCGGTCCCTTCCCTTGGAACGGCCGAAACAATGAAGGCCTGTTCAGCATTTTTCCAGGGGAAGTCCACCTGTGGTCTTCCAGATGTCCATGGTCTACAATTCTCATGGATGGATTTAAAGAAGGATTAGGCAGATTGACGGAGGAGAGATCTATCAACTCCCTAGCTATGGTGAGTACATCCAAAAGTGGAAAATCTCTGAGTACCGGAAGTAGGAGGCACCATTGGGGAAGGCCTTGGCCTCTGCACCCTGTTTGCTGGCTCCCCAGGTCTACATGTTTGAAACAGGAAGCTGGACTAGATAGACTGATCTTCATAAGTCCGTCAGCAGAGCTGCCCTTCTCTGAAATGCCCTCTCCTTGGCCACTGACCGCCTGCCTGCCAGACATTTAGATGAAAATCAATCGGGAATATCATAGAATCCTAGAGTCAGAAGGGACCTCCTGGGTCATCCAGTCCAACCCCCTGCACTATGCAGGACACTCACTATGCAGGACAAATCAAATTTGTCGAGCGATACTTAGAATTGTCCCCCAAACTGGTGGAAGCCATTATTTTATTTAAGGGAAAGGGGCGATTTTCCATTTCCCCAGTGTGGAACGGTGGCTGTAGGAGCAGCAAAAAGTAAACATTAGCACCCAAAGAGGACTGATCTGAGTTTGCCCTCTAGGAGGTCCTTGTGGACTAGGATGGTGTAATGGCCCAAGACGCAGGTGCAAGAGGGGAAGAGCAGCAGTAGGGTGACATCTAGAGGAGAACATGCTGAACATTTCAGAAGCCAGAATCAAAATAGCCCCCTTCATCCAACACTTTCCAGTTCTAAAAGCTTGACAAGTAAATTTCCTCAAAAATGGATTGTGATAGGACCGTAATAACTAGGGTCTTGTCCGATCAAGGGGGACTTACTCCGCACAAAAAGAAACGGAAGCCTCACAGCACCTCCGAGCAACCTTTTATGGCGGCCTCAGCTTCCGTGGAGCGGAGCCCACTTCATCAGATGTTATGCGCAGATATTCATTACGCCTGACGTTTTATATAGGAAGTATGAAGAAAGAGCCAGCAGGGTCAAGGGGCCACGGAATTCAGGAAGGACAGGACGAACGGTGATCACACAGAGTTCAGATCCAATCAGGAAAAATACAGAGAGTGTTTGTTAGTTTTGCCAGATCCTTTACACTTCATTTATACCCTGCCTAACTCTCCACTGGGGACCCAAAGTGGAATGGAAAGCATTCTCCTCTCTGCCGTGTTACCCTCACAGGCTCCCTCCTGACTCTCCCAGATCTGTCCAACAGTCAACCTGTGGTCCTCCAGATGTCCATGGACTACAATTCCATGAGCCCCTGCCAGCAAACGCTGGCAGGGGGCTCCTGGGAATTGTAGTCCATGGACATCTGGAGGGCCGCAGTTTGACTACCCCTGCGTCAAATGTTCCATCGAATGGGTCAGAGGGACGGAGGGACATCCAGAGGAAGATCAGCCCAAAGGGAGCACCAGAAATAACCCTCCCATTGGCCTTCTATGAATCCTGCTAACTAGCAAGGACTCCGTGGGAGCCTGAGCAGACAGAATGCATTTTGATCAACGCTCTCTCTCCACAGAGATCCTCCGGAACAAAACGACAAGAGCTTAAGAAGAAAGGAAAGGCAGAACAAGCAGCGGAAAGAGAAGCCCTGGAAAGAGAAGCCCTGGGAAGAGATCGGCGTATGACCTGGAGCTGCCTTTTAATGAGGAGAACAAAATCACCAGCTCACAAGACAAAATCAAATAAAGCTGCTTCCCCACAGCCATAATTGGCCATCTCCACACAGCTGTCTGCCCACGGCTTCCCTTCCCTTCCCTTCCTTCCTCTCCCCCCCCTCCCCTCACCATTGCATCATTATAATAATCTAGTTCTGATTTCTACAAGCTCCTCTGAATCCCCAGATTTCTTTTAAAGGGGCGTCATCTGGACATGGGATTGGGGTCACCGTGGGCGGGCAGATAGTTGTGAGTGCCCTGCACTCTGCCGGGGGTCAGCCTAGATGACCCTGGAGGTCCCTTCCAACTCTATGATTCTGTGTATCTAACCCTTTTGATTGTGTAGTTATAAGACAGGGGTGGTCAAACTGCGGCCCCCCAGATGTCCATGGACTACAATTCCCATGAGCCCCTGCCAGCGAATGCTGGCAGGGGCTCAAGGGGATTGTAGTCCATGGACAACTGGAGGGCCGCAGTTTGACCACCCCTGGTATAAGAGATGCACCTTTCCGCAACTCACCTCAGTGCCCTGATTCACATAAAGATTTAAAATTTGGTCTCTATGGAGCAACGGAAAGTTTCATAGAACACATAGAATGCAAAATAGTATTGTAATCTATATTTTTTAAATTTCAACATAGGTACAATTTGCCAGGTGCCCCCAGATGTCCCTCCAAAAGTGGGACAATCTGGTCACCTTCCAATAGGACATTCTCACCCTGCACAGGTAAAAGAGCAAAATCCCTTTCGTAGCACAAGTGACTCACAAGGGCCCAACACAAAATGGGTGACACATCGGTCTGTATACAGCCAGGAGATTCACACATCAAATTGTGCCTCATTCTGCTTCCCTTGCCAATGCATGACTTGAGACTTGAAAGGACTTTAGCGTTCCCCCTTCCCTTTGTGTGCTTTCCTGTGTTTTTCTCCTCAGCATTATCCAATTTCTTCCCCTGGGCGTGGCCCTTTGCTGAATTCAGAAAAGCAAAAACTGACCCGGACGGCGTTCTGTTCCCCTCCTGTTCTTTTATCAGCCCTTCTAAGCCCCAGTTCGGATTTACCTCCAAAGATGCCTTGGCCTGCTCCCCATCTTCTAAGATAAATCCGGCTTGTTAACAGACCACCCACAACGCCTTAATTGGCCGTATCAGCGCAAGCATATTTTCTTCTTATTTCAGGATTATGGCATTTAAAAGGATCTAAATCTGCTCTTCAGGCCTCGGGTTCCCTGTCTCTTCGCCTTTAGTAATCTCAGCCTCTCTTCCCTTTTGATGGAGGCTCCTTGCTGGGTCGGCAACAACGGGGACCAGGGGACGCCATCCATTAATCACAAAGAGACTTCAGCAGAGACCGCAACCGTTAACGTCAGCTGGGCTTTCGGGCGCCTCGGACCAGAGCTGCCAAATGGGACGCCACGTTGGGAAGTGATTAAAAGGTAATCATCTGCCCTGATTTGCCAGGCCCTCAAGGCAAGTGGTGCAAGGTCGTTCTGTAGACCTGGCGCATCTTTTGCAAATGCAGAGCGCACAAGGCTTTCCGTGTCCCTCCTCAGACCAGATGTTCCAGGAACATTTGAGGCCCAGTGACGACAGAACTAGGGATTTGCGCCTCGGCTTGGCCGCCTTGGCAATCACCGAAGCCTGAGGCAGCATGTAGGAGGCACACAGAACCTAGTTTAGGGCAGGTCCTCATGGGACACTGTCCTCCCTGAGATTCTAGATCAGGCTTTCTCAACCAGGGTTTTGTGAAACCCTGGGGTTTCTTGATGGCCCTGGAAGGGTTCCCCAAGTGGGTGGGGGTTAATTAATTGTGTACATGTTTTTAAAATTTGTTAAAAATAAACGGTCTTGTTGACCCACCTCCGCCCCCGAAAATGGCCAATGATGGGCCCAGAGGGGGTGGGAAGAGGAGGCGCCCCGGTTGGGTGTGTCATGCCACTTCTGGGATTTCTCGAAGCCTGAAGAATATTTCAAGGATTTCTCAATGGTAATTTGAGAAAGGATGCCCTAGAGCAGGGGTAGTCAACCTGTGGTCCTCCAGATGTCCATGGATTACAAGTCCCATGAGCCCCTGCCAGCAACGCTGGCAGGGGCTCATGGGAATTGTAGTCCATGGACATCTGGAGGACCACAGGTTGACTACCCCTGCCCTAGAGATCCTCTGACAGCCAGAGGAAATAAAATTGGCCTGGGTAAATCAATGTTATGACTCACGTTTCAGGCAGTTTCATGTCTAGGGCAGTCCACATGGATTTGGATCATTCATTCATTGTCTTGGTCTAATTACCAGGCTATCTTAATTATACATCCTGTTCTGTTTTGGATTTGACACTTGAATGATTTGGGACCCGGTCTTTCACACGGGCCGATCTACAGCTTGATTCTGTCCCTGTTGGGCAGGGAGCTGATCTACTGAGGATTCACCGTTTTAAGAGATGTTTCTGCATGACGGGGCCTTCTCATTGGCAGCACCAAAACCGTGGCATGCCTACCCCCCCATGAAGCCCCATTAGCCCTTCTCCAGTGGCTTTTAGGAAAGCAGGAAAGCTTGGTCAGCTGGCTCTTCTGAGTTGAAATTTACTGTAAATAAAGTAAATAAGTAAATTATCTCAAGACGCTGATTACCGTTCTGCGCCCTCCTTCCAGTGAGGTGTAATATTTAAGTTTTGCGAGGCCCGAGTTCAAGTCCCCCACTCTGGTCAGAGAAGCTAGCAGGGTCTCCTTGGGTCAGACTCTCAGCCGAGGGTTGCCAGTTCTGGGTTGGGAATTACCTGCAGTCTTTGGGGTGGGGAAAGATTTGGGGCGGGCAGGAACCTCAGTGGAGAATATTGCTGTGGAGTCCCCCCTCCAAAGCAGCCCTTTTCTCCAGGAGAACAGATCTCTGTCGCCTGGAGAGGAGCTATAATTCCAAGTCCCAAAAATGTTTATAAACCGTAATGTTTACAAACCACACTGTGACGGTTTGCAACCTGACATCTGCACCCTCCTCCCTCTCACTCTGTTATAAGTTGGTTCTTGGGCTATTAAGATTAGTTTTTTTCCACCATAACTTGTTTTTGACTGGATCATGACTGTGATTTTATGTTTAGTTATTAACTGGGGGTTTTATGGTCTTTTAAATGCACCTGTGTGTAACCTGCCACGAGCCGTTAGGGAGTGGCAGGTAATAAATCGAATGAATGAATGAATGAATGAATGAATGAATGAATGAATGAATGAATGAATGAATGAATGAATGAATGAATGAATGAATGAATGAATGAATGCTGTATTTGGCACACATAAAATATCCCAATGAGTACACCAGTAATGCCAACAAGTTCAGTGTTTCGATAATACTGATCAGATGTCAATACACGCAATTTTCAGTGGGGAGATAAAGAAAAATTATCTGATCTGTTATGGCTCATTGTAGTCCTGCAAGGTATTCATGTTGACAGAAACCTCAGCCAGCAAATATTTCTTACCCCTCCCCTGGGTATTGGAGAATCTACTGCGTGCTCCTCTGCAGAAAAGTCCCAAATTAGGGGACCTCTCCAAAAAAGTCCAAAATTGGCAGCAGTTTTCCATGCCACTCTTTACAGACGAAAGAATGACACATGCCCACATTTTCATACATGGGAGAATGTCGTCAAGTGATTAATATGTAAAGCTGGCTTCCTGACAGGCTCCATGAATCACAAGACCATCTTTCAGGCAGCAAAAACGGCATCTCCAAGGAATGCCCTGGGAAGTGCAACATTTAAGCATTCACCCTGGTGTTTAAGCATTCACCCTGGCACCAGCACCAGTTTTCTGCAGTTTTTAAGACCAATCATCGATTTCCAGAACTGCAAAGACATATTTTTCCGTCAGGTCTTCTGCAGTGGTTGGACAGCTGTCTCACAAAGAAGGGGGGGATGATTCACTTCCTCTGCAACTGGTGAGCTAATGCTTAGTTCATTCAGGAAGTGGAATTTCTCAGTCCCGTGCCAAGAACAAACCCACTGAACATAAAGAAGGCTTCGAAAAGCATGAGCACCACATGTAAAGTGGATTGCATTCAAAACACAAGGGAGGGAGGGTTGGCATTATGCTCTCCCCGGTGTTAAAACAATGCTGATTTGGGTGGGTGGGTGTTTTCTTTTGAATTTTCAATGTATGTTTTTCGTTCAGTGTGGTTGAAATCTACTTGGAGGAGTTGTTTGAAGATTAGGTAAACATATACACTTGCCTAAAATATCCTTATCTATTGTTCCTCTATATATTTGTGAAACTGCCTGGGGGGTGGAACGTGTCCGGCTGTCCAAGTTGGAATAGGGCCAATCAGGGTACAGCCAGCAAAGCCCCTGCATCTCCCACCCTCCCTCCCTGGCCTCTTTGCTCCCAGGCGTGCCTCAGTGCCTGGAGCCAGCAGCAGGTAAGGGGAGAGGGCCCTGGGCCTGCTAGGCTGGTGGAGGGCCTGCTAAGGAGGGCCTCTTGGCCTGCTAGGCTGGGCCTGCTAATGAGGGCCTCCCAGCCTGCTGACTGCCTGCTAAGGAGCTCTTTCCAGGGCCTGCTAACGAGCTGGCCAGCCCCTGCCTGCCCCACTTGATCTGGCTGTGAGCTGTGGCCCAAATCCACCTTAAGCTGCCTGGCCGGGGGCCAGAGGAGGGGACCCTTTCAAAGCCCATTCTTAGGAACGGGCTTTGAAGCTAGTATTAATATAAAAACTTCCTTTCCAGTGCCCTTTGCACTGCAAGCCCAAGTCCAGATAGCCCGGGCTAGCTCACGCTAATCAGACCTTGAAAGCTAAGCAGGGTTGGTGCTGGTTATTTCTTAGATGGGAGGCCACAGAGAAAGACGTCGGCAAACCACCTCTGAACATCTCATGCTTTGGAAACCCTACAGCAGTGGTGGCCAAACTGTGGTCCTCCAGATGTCCATGGACTACAATTCCCATGACCCCTTGCTGGCAGAGGCTCATGGGTATTGTAGTCCATGGACATCTGGAGACCCGCCGTAATGGGTTTATTGGCTAGATATCAGGGGGGGAAATGTTTTCACAATCAGAGTAGTTCAGCCATGGAATGGGCTGCTTAAAGAGGTGGGGAGCTCCCCCTCACTGGCCGTCTTCAAGCAGTGCCTGGACAGAGACTTATCCTGGATGCTTGAGGCTGATCCTGCATTGAGCGGTGGGTTGGGCTAGATGACCTCGATGGCCCCTTCCCACTCACATTCTGTGATTTTACACAGGTGCAAATCAACCCTCTCCCTTGATCCTTGTCTGGCACTCCCACTGCTTTGTAGACACTGGAAACATTTTTGCCTCTCCAGAATCTCAATGGGAGTTTTAACAGGCCTTCCTCTCTATCATATTCTTCTCTGGGGCATGAGACAGCTGAGAACAAAACCCTGAAGGTTTCTTTCCTTCATCCAGGCTGGTTAGGTCACACCTCCCCTATCTGTTTATTTATTATATTTATATACAGCCCTCCCCGAAGGCTCAGGGAACAGGAAAAGATACATATAACATATGGTAACAGGCAGCTCTTACAGGAATGCTCTCAGGGCCTGGTGAACTAGCCACTCTGCAAAAGAGAATATTGTGCCTTAGGGCAGGGGTAGTCAACCTGTGGTCCTCCAGATGTTCGTGGACTACAATTCCCATGAGCCCCTGCCAGCAACGCTCATGGGAATTGTAGTCCATGAACATCTGGAGGACCACAGGTCGACCACCCTTGCCTTAGGGAGCGCCTGTTTTTGATGTTGCAACTCTTAAATCAACATTGCAAATAAATTAGAAGCACCGCTACTTGTGACATCATCAGAACCGTTTATAAAGCTTTCCTGCCCACCGGCTCACCCTGCAGGAGATGTCTTGGCCTCTCAGCAGCAGGTTTCAGTGCCTTCGAAACCTGCCAGGCGGGGAGACAGACAGCCCAGCGGTGTCCAGACCGATGTGCTTCTTCTATTCAAACAGAGTTTGTCTCATAAGGCTACACTATTGTTGCATAAACAAGCCCTCGGCCCCTGCAGCTTTCAAAACCTGCCCGCCACTCCGAAAGATTAATTCTGCGGAGGCAGACGGGTGACTCACGCGGGCCAGTCCGGTCTGAACGGCCAGAGAGGGAGGCTCCTTAGAAAAACGCCCGCTGAGGAACTAATATGGCCTTCAGCTTGCGATTTGTGACCAAGCATCTCTGAAAGTGTAGCTTGCATAGCAGTTGTTAGAGCTCTCTCTGCCCCGTCTGCCTCAAAGGGTGCCTGTTGTGGGGAGAGGAAGGGAAAGGAGCTGGTAAGCTGCTTTGGGACCCTTTTGGGTAGTGCAGGGGTTCCCAAACTTTTTCAGGCTGCCACACCCAAGACTTCCCCCCCCCCCCACACACACATATGAATGCACACGTCTTTCCTGGTGTTAGGTCTACTGCAAATTCAAAACACACTACGTTGCCCATGCTTCCTTTTTGGTTGTTGTGCAGTGGCCATATTTTAGCCTGGGGAAATATATCTTTGTGAAACCCTTATCCGTGGTTTTCCTATATATTTGTGAAACTGCCCCGGGGGGTGGAGTCTGTCCAGCCCCTGGACAGTGTCCAAGGTCGAATCCGGCCCAATCAGGCTGCAGCCAGCAAAGCCCCTACACCGGCAGCCCTTGCAGGAAGAAGGCAGTGGTGGAGCGAAGGAGCTGGGCCAGAAAGTGCAGTCGTTTATAAAAGCCACCTAGCCATTCCCTGGGGATGCCAGGAAGGGAGGACCACAAGAGACAAACACTGGCACATCCCTTCCTGCCCACCCACCCACTCACCATCTGCCTAAGTTTATAAAAACCAGCATTTCTGGGAGTCACTTCCAGACTAGACTACTGTAACTCGCTCTACGCAGGCCTACCCTTGTCTTTGATCCAGACGTTACAATTGGTACAGAACGTAGGGTCCTCACTAGGACGTCATGGAGGGCCCATATCCGGCCGGTGTTGTGACATCTGCGCTGGTTACCAGTTTGTTTCCGGGTCAAGGTCAAGGTTCTGGTACTGACCTGCAAGGCCATATGCGGCCTGGGTCCTGCCTACCTGTGGGACCGCTTGGTTGCTTATGACCTCCGCAGGGCTTTTCGCTCTGCGGGTAGGAATCTACTGGTAGTCCCGGGCCCTCGGGACATTTGCTTGGCCTTGACCCGGGCCAGGGCCTTTTTGGCTCTGGCCCCAACCTGGTGGAATGAGCTCCCGGAGGAGCTAAGGGCCCTGCGGGATTTGTCGGCTTTCCAGTGAATAGTGAATTCTTGGCTGACGTGAAATTTAAACATGGCGGGTTCTTGATTCACACATGCCTTCATCAGATCCGAGGTATGAGGGATCATGGCCTGGCATGCAGATACTTTGAAGAACCAGGCGCTAGGTGAGGTGAAAGACGTCAGCCTGAAAAAATTACTATGGCTTTTGCAAATTTTTTCTCTCTTGTAATTAAATTTAATGAGTAGCCAGATTTGGTTATGATGAGGACAGCCTGTATCTGTTTACACAGAAACCCTGGGGATTGTACTATTGGTGCTTTAGTTTTGGTGTGCCTACTGATATTTAGTATTGCTGTCGCGTTTGACTGATGCCCAAGACCAGTTATTGTGTTATGGTTATACCTGTACCACTAACTGCCTTGAATAAATCTTCGCTGGTCTTAAAGGTGCAATTGGACTCTATTTCTGTTGTGAAGAAGAAGGGTTGGTTCTTATATGCCGCTTTTCTCTACCCAAGGGGAAGTCAAACTGCGGCCCTCCGGGTGTCCATGGACTACAATTCCCAGGAGCCCCTGCCAGCATTCTTTCATTAATGTGTCAAGCATTTATGAAAGAATCACTTAACAACATAGGGATCTTGCGGATAACTGATCCTGGCTTAAACGTTGCTTTGGTTTACAGCAACTTTGGCTCTCAAGATGTCTATAAATTACAATTCCCATGAGCTCCTGCCAGTGTTGTCAGGGGCTTCTGGGAATTGTAGTCCATGGACATCTAGAGAGCCAGAGTTTGGCAGCCCCTGGTTTACAGCCAAGTTTCTCTCAGTAACCATTCCTTAGATACCTCACTCCTTAAAAATGCTCATCAGAGGGAATCTCACAGGAATACAGTTGTTTTTTTTAACAATCCAGATTTATTAGAATTTGAAGATGAATTCCTTGGGGGGGGGAGAAACACCAAAGATACAGTTGTCTTTTTGAAACCAACAGATGACGGAGGCATCCCTACTTGTGTTTCGTGGCATTCCGTTAAAGGTTTGGGCAGTTCATCCTTTTCCGATACCAAGTAAAAAAAGACTCTTCTCTCTCTGGGTAGACACAGAGAAGATGGGCCCTTTACCTTCCAGGTGACATCTTGCCTGCTAAGCATGCAACGGATCGATCCCCTCACCCCCAAACTGCAAATACTAGTTCCTGTGGTTCGGCAAAATGGTTGTGTCCAGTATAGCGTTCGACAGTCTTGTTCATCAAAAGTGAAATACAAACTCTCTTGGATCTTACAAGCAGGCTGGTGGGTTTCTTTCCTCTCCCTTCTTCCTCATTTTTCTTTCCTGAGGCCTGCAGGTTGCTGTTCAGAGAAGAGGGAGACACGCCACGAGAGCTTTATTGGCTTTTCTGGACTGGGGTGCCCAAATGCCTGGTGCGTTTCTTGGGTACCACCAGCTGCTGGCTCGGTTGGTCAGACTGATTCGCCTCCGCCGTCCCTTCCAGCTTGGATTTGTAGAAGTTCCCGTTGGCGATCTCGTCCTTGTTTTTACGGGTTTTCCTTTGGCTTGTGCGGGGAACAGCAAGCCCTGGGCTGTTGACCTGTTTCTTCCGGGCTGTTCTTTTTAGCGTGGTGTGCAAATATCTAGAGCTTCCGCCAGTGCGCTGTTTCCCCTTCCGTGGTCGGCCTACCCTTTGGGGCTTCCTACGATAGACTTTCCTACTGTAGGAACGTGCGGGATACCTGGTCTTGTAGGTGTTCCGCAAACGCCTGTCGAAATATCTGGTTGCCGTGTTTCGCCGGGTTTGATAGCGGCTCCGTGCAAATCTTACCGCCCGTTGGGTTTTTGTCTTCTTCCTTTGCCTGGAATATAGCTTCTTGCGCCTTGTCTGGATCTTCGGGGGCCGCGTCTGCCGCTGACGCATCTTTCTCCCCCGGTAGGTGGCCTTCCTGCCCCTGCGGGCAGCAGCGGCCATGTTTTGGTTGGTTTTGTTCTCTTCCCCTTCTTCTTTAGCCCCTCTGCAAATGATAGGGACTTTGCTCCACCCCTGCCTTTATATAGTGTGAGGCATGCAAATGAAGACCCGGGTCCGAGTGTTGTGATTGGCTGGGCGGGACAATAGGCCGGGGAGATACCTCATAATGCCAGATTATGAGGCGTTCACTCCTGCCTCAGGGGAGGGTGTAATGAAGTCCTTCAGAGCAGGGGTAGTCAAACTGCGTTTGCTGGCAGGGGCTCATGGGAATTGTAGTCCATGAGCATCTGGAGGACCACAGGTTGACTACCCCTGCTTCAGAGGGTGTCATGTTTCAGGGTTCCCTCCCCCTTGCACAATTAGTTTGTTATATGCACATGGAGGGAGAAGAGCTTGGTTCACGGCCATTCTGGCTACAAATTTCACTTCCATGTAGATGAGTTAACCGGCATAAAATATTAACATGAAGATGCTTATTGGGCATTTAAATCTGATTAAGATCAGGGAGAAAATCATGCAGATAGGTTTCGATCTAGACTCCTTGCTCCCTTTCGGAGAGAGCTACATTTGAAAAATAATGGAAAACAAAACAAAACAAAAGCTTAACGATTTTCGCTCCAGTGAAAATTTCCGTCAATTCCCCCTATTTGTTCACCTCAATACTTTGTCATTCCAAATTTCTGTTTGAACTGTTTAAACTCTTTAGACAAGTCTAAACTCAGGAAAGGTTTAATGTAAGCAAGAGCTAACTTCCTCTCTTTAACAATTCTACGAGGCAGATTTCAGACACTACCCTATTCAGAAAGGTTATGTAGATGTGGTGCTGGTTGTCCAGACTCCCTATCCCTTATACCATGGGTAGTCAACCTGTGGTCCTCCAGATGTCCATGGACTACAATTCCCATGAGCCCCAGCCAGCAACCGCTGGCAGGGGCTCATGGGAATTGTAGTCCATGGACATCTGGAGGACCACAGGTTGACTACCCCTCTGGACTGTCATCTTTACAATAACTTGAAAACCCCATAAAAACCACAGTCTTGACATCCTGTTCAAATAATCAGAAACTAATTTAGGTGGCAGGAAACGTGGCATTCTCTCTGGCGGAAACTTAGTTTTGAGTAAGGATGAGAATATTGACACATCTTGAGTCTGTTCATATTTTTGGGACTGAATGTGTTAACACTTAAGCAGTTTTAACAGCCAAATTATGCCCAATAAAGCCATTTGTCTTTTCTTGCTTGCTTAACACCAAATAAAAATTACCTCGATAGGCTAATTCTTTAATGACTTGTTATTGGGGCCAGTCTGATGAAGGGAACTGACTCTCATAAGCTTCTCCCCCCCACACACCATCTTGTTGATTCCTAAGATGCAGCTGAACTCAGACAAGGGCAGGGGTAGTCAAACTACGGCCCTCCAGATGTCCATGGACTACAATTCCCATGAGCCCCTGCCAGCAACCGCTGGCAGGGGCTCATGGGAATTGTAGTCCATGGACATCTGGAGGACCGCAGTTTGACTACCCCTGGACTAGGGTTTCCAACTCCCCCCCTGCCCATTAGCAGGGGTATTTTAGAGACAAGCTGCATTTCAGCAGCAACCCTAACTGAATCCTAACTTTCCAAGTAGTTTCCTCTGAGTTCCTCAAAAGAGAAGACGTGTAGCTAGCTGGTTTGATCAATAAATAACACGAAGGGGAATAGAAACCCAACCTGGAGAGCAGAGGAGAACCACAAAGGTTACGGAGAAAACCAAGTACAGAAAAAATGTATGAGAGCTCGAAAGTGTTTTAAAAACATCGAAGAATATTGCATCGGTATCCCATAGTGTGCTCAATACCCTGGCAATTTGATTCATCTATTTTTCAAGATTTTATTCCTCCCCCCCCCCCATATTTCTGCCCTCAGAAGGGTCACCAAGGCAGCTAACCAATTTAAAGCAGGATTAAAATTGCATCTTAAAAACAATTAAAACACCCCCAAAACAAAACAAAACCCTCACAATCTCTTTCCTTCATGAGAAAGTGGGTGAAAGACCAATGCACCTATTAAATAGTGGGCTCAATAAAGCATGGAGATGCTCATGGGGTCAGAATCACAGAATCATAGAGTTGGAAGGGACCCCATGGGTCATCTAGTCCAACCTCCTGCACTAGGCAGGACTGTGCCAGGAGTCCTGGAGATAAATTTATGTTCTGAAATGGCTGTCCTGGGCCTGCATTTTTAAAGGGCTACGAGGGGGTGGGAAGGCCGTCATTGATTACCCCAGCTTAGGGAACGGAGAGGGCCACATGCCCCAATGAGGATGGGGGAGGAAGGCTCCACCAGGGGGAGGGGCTTGTGGGTATTTAGGCTCCAGACCACCTGGGGGGGGGCGGTCTCTCCAGCAGGGAAGGTGGCAGATCTCTTCTCCAGAGAGAAGGCCATGGTGGTCCTAGGCTGAGGGGCAGGGCCTGGCCAGGCCACAAGGGCCAGGCCACAAGGAGACTGGGTGACAAGTGTCCAGGGGAACCTCCCCCTCTTCTTCAACAGGGAGTGCAGGGAAAGAGGTATCCATTTCACACCTGGAGGGTCTATAGGTGCTGTGGCTCAGTTTTCATGGGGTGTGCTGGACGGATTGCAAATTTAAAAATCTAAAGGGTAAATAGTTCAATAAACCTGAGTTTTGAATATAAGCAAGTGACTGGTGCTCTGGACCACCTGGTCTCCCCTGCTCAGGGACTATTCGGACAACCAACTGCCAGGTGAGGTTTGGAGCTCTGGAATTCATCCTCCACACTACAGAGATCAGTTCCCCTGGAGGAACTATTAGCTTTGGAGGATGGGATGGCATCCCCAGTGAGGCCTTTCCCATCCCGAAACCCTGTCCTTCCCAGGCCCTGCCCCAAAACCTCCCTGAATTTCCCAAGCCAGAGTCGGCCAGCCTACCCACAAGACTCACCTAGTCCCAAACTGTGTTATTTTCAGCGGAGCACATCTCGCCAGTCTGAAAACAACAACATTTGCTGCTGGTTCGCTTTGTTCAATTCCAGGTGCCTTCACAGCTGGGGACCCACACGTTTGAAGGACTGTCCCCCCCCCAGCCTAGGGTTGCTCAGGTGGTAGCAAGGCTTCTTTTCTGTAATCCCCCCCCCACCTTATGGAACAGGCTCCTCAGGGAGGCAAGGGGCACAGAAGCTTCCTTGTCATGGTCCCAGTTTGGTCACAGAATCATAGAATCATAGAGTTGGAAGGGGCCATACAGGCCATCTAGTCCAACCCCCTGCTCAACACAGGATCATAGAATCATAGAGTTGGAAGGGGCC
>BDOT02000018.1:7890380-7932592 GCA_003118565.2 Paroedura picta
GTTGCAGATTGTCTACGACGTCGTGGGTTATGGCAAATTAGTAGCGTTTCCAATTAGCAACCATTGTGCTATTTTGAAGCTGTGCGAAATGGCCCACAGAGTTCCTCCCGCTGTGGAAAAGACTTCCCTTGTCAACTCTGCAGGGAAGCGGGGAGAATGTAACCAGGCTGGGTTATCTCCCCAGCACGAGGCAGATAGCGCAGAGAGAGGGACCATACGAGATCAGGGGCCAAAACAAGCAGATGCAATGAAGAAACTCTCCCGTTCGTAGTTAACTTGGGTTACATCTTCGGTTATGCCATAACTCTGTAACCAATCCAGAGAGACACGAGGGCAAGGCATGGAATGTATAAAGGGGAAGTGTTTATCTTTGCTGCGTTGAAGAAAATTGTTTTCTGGCAGATTGCAAAGGGACTTTTCCTTCCTTTTGCTAGCAGGGCGAGAAGCAGCTGCTGGCACTTTCGCAAAGAGGGAAAATAATTGCTCTCCAACATCTCCTGTGCAGAGACACACTGGAACTGCACCTGTGCAGGCCAGCTGCAGACATTTTGTTTCTAGCTTAAAGCTCCAAAATGGGGGCTCCCCGCCACTTTTGGAGCCAGCTCATGTGCAGAGTTTCCTGCCAGCTGTGTCCCATGCTCCCCATGGCAGGTCACCCACCCCCATCAGTTCCCATTATGCCACCACGAGCCCTTAGAATTTGAAAAGACCGTCTCTCATATCTCCTTATTCCTCGTTGATTTATTCCCTTTGTCCATTCCCTTTGCTTTCTTGTGTTTTTTTAAAGCTCACAGCAGTGTAGGAGGGAGGGAACTGGTGCCTGCACAGAAGATATGGGTGAACAACAGTTATATGTAAGCACAACACGGGTTTTCTTCTATTCTGGTGCATTGGGACAAAGCACACAACCCTAATTGGGACCATTAGCAAGCTACTAACCACAGGCCGAAGGGGGAGTATGGTCCAAAGCAGGGGTAGTCAAACTGCGGCCCTCCAGATGTCCATGGACTACAATTCCCAGAAGCCCCTGCCAGCAAATGCTGGCAGGGGCTTCTGGGAATTGTAGTCCATGGACATCTGGAGGGCCGCAGTTTGACTACCCCTGGTCTAAAGAGTGCAGACTCGATCGTGGTGATGTCATCCGTTCAGTCGTGTTCGACCCTCGGTGATTCTATAGGAAAGTCTTTGCCACACGCCTCTGTCAATGACCGCTTCTTTTAGTTGGTTCATCCCTGTGTCGGCTTTGATCGTGTCGAGCCAGCAGATCCTTTGGCGACCACGTTTCCTTTTGCCTCTGACCCTGCCGAGCATTAATTATTTTTCTAGCGAGTTTGATGGCATGATGTGTCCAAAGGAAGTGAGCTTCAGCCGGAATATCTTCCCTTCTAATGACATAGTTAGTTTGCTCCTCCCTAAAACTATCTTGTTGGTAACTTCAGCTGCCCATGGTATTCGCAGCATTCGTCTCCAACACCATAATTCAAAAGCATCTATTCTCCTCCTGCCTTCCTTCTTCAGGGTCCATCTTTCGCATCCTTTGGTTGTTATGGGGAAGACAGATCTACATCCTTCTTTGCTTGACTGTCCAAAGGGTGAAACTTTCTTACAAGTAGAAGCTGAGCTGACAGCTATCTTGCCCTGGGGCCAGAAAGCAGAATTCAAAATGACATTATATATTACTAACAGTCAAATCATCCCAATTAAAGTGGATCACTGGCTCTGACAGTTTTATTTCTGATATATGTCTTTGTGAACTGCAAACGGTTTCGCGGGGTCTGATTGGCTGGTTTGTTAGGGAATTATCATGTGGATGCTGTGACACAGTTTACTAATGCAACAGGATTAACTTTTGCTTATATATTCCTGCTGTTACGATGGTCAGTTCTTAGTCTGAGGAAGAGTGCTTGCACTCGAAAGCTCACGCCTTGAATAAATCTTTGTTGGTCTTAAAGGTGCGACTGGACTCTGATTTTATGGTGCTACTCCAGACCAACACGGCTACTCATTTGAGTCTGTGCAAAATCTGTGCCTTGCAAAAGTATCTTCCTTCAACCAGCTTGGGAGAAAACTCCTTAGGGAAGGATCCTCACGATTGGATGTAGCCTGACCATATCATCGGGGAGAAGAGGCGTATGCTATACAGGTCTGGAGTGCGGGGAAATCTGGCCAGAATGGAGCCAGCAGAAGACGCCAACTATAATTCCTCAGGAAAGGAAAGGGCGTAAAGGCATAAAAAGGGGTGCCTGACCAGGGGAACTGAAAGACATCCCCCAGAGATTCTGGGTCACTGCCCACCTGAGAGCAAAACTGCAGTTTTCCTGGACTAAGTGTTGGTGACCGGGTCCACCAGAGGGTAACTCCAGATCTAGAAAAATGGCCCGATGTACTTGAGTTGGACTGACCACTGGTAATTGGTCTGGTAAACTTTGCATAAAAATGTCTGCCACTGTGTTCATAGACCAAGCGCTTGGAGCAGCCCTGATATGTGTAGTCACCTCCTGAGCTGCAAATGCTTCCAAAGGATCTGGGAACTTGTGCCTCCCTGCTTCTTGATACAGAACATACTTGCAGTGTTGACCATCTGGATTAACACCCTTTTATTTTAAAGAATATTTATGAAAGCAGTTAGGGGCAAATCTTACAGCATGAAGCTCTAGAGCAGGGGTGGGCAAACTGTGGCCCTCCAGATGTCCATGGACTACAAGTCCCATGAGCCCCTGCCAGCATTTGCTGGCAGGGGCTCATGGGACTTGTAGTCCATGGACATCTGGAGGGCCGCAGTTTGACTACCCCTGCCTTGGGGGAACGGAGGGGAGGACCTTCATAGTGAGTGTCCTGCATAGTGCAGGGGGTTAGACTAGATGACCCAGGAGATCCCTTCCAACTCTAGGATTCTATGACCTGATTTTGATATTCCTAGCCCTGGCCAAAGGCAGGAATGCGTTGCGCCAAAAACAAGACATACAACTACACCTTGTGTATCTGAGTAAAGTTACCTGAGTGCCTTTTGGACACTTGTCCAGTGTAGTCGTAAAGGTACCCACTGGATTCAAACTTTGGCTTTCCTTTGTGTGTGTGGTCTATGCTGACCTATTTATGACTATAATAAGGTTCTGTTCTCTGTGTGTGCCTTTCCAAGGTTAACAACACCCGAGGAGGTGCAGTTTGTTTCAGCTGGCAAAGTCACCCAAGATAAGAAGGGTTTCCCCCCCCCCCACACACACACATGCACAACGCTACACATAACACACTTGGTTCTTATTTGAACTGGTGATTCCAAATGGGCAGCAGCAAAGAAAACGAGAGAGAATTGGCACCTTAAGGATCAACAAAATGCATTTGAGCAGGAAGACTAAACTGAGGCTGGAAGAAATTTTCAATCTGCAAGATGCTGCCGGACTCCTGTTCTATTTTGATCTGAGCTGGGGCTCCACACAAACCCTCTTTTCTTTTAACAAAGGCCGGAAAGATTCCCCTGCGGATAATCCAGCGTCACCTCTGGCTTGGTCCTTTGCGAGGGACTTCAGGATCACAACTAACCCCCTGTATGTCAAAGGAAAACGTCAAGGCACAAAACAAAGAACGGAGGTCCTTATAAAAATAAAGTGCTTTTTTTAATTTGGTCAAACACATCCTTGCCTGTAAGTCCCCAAGGTGACCTTTCCCTTCTTTGTACCACTTGGAGGGGGGGAGGCAGTTTCCATTCCCTGTCCCAACATACCACGAAAACCCACATTGCTCCTTTGTCATTCATTCTCGACCCTGGCATCACGTTTTGTGCGGGAACAAAATTGCAGGCCCAGCACCCTGCCCTCAATTTCCAACTCCACTGAGCGCATGTTCACAATCACATGCCACAAACCCAGTGGGTTCTGCCCACCCTCCGCCTCCCACTTCAAATATCTAGAGAATGAGGGTGGGCAAAAACCCTCGCATGTGCCCCTTTTGCCCTTCTCAAAGCAGCTCTTGTGCCACAAGACGTTGCACCAAGCAGAAGGCACAGCTCCCCATTTCTGCCTGCCTTCCCCCTTCAAGAGGGATCCACTTGCTTGCCCTCCCCTCTAAACACCACATTTTCACTCTCCAAGGACACAAGGTCCTTTTGGTCCCGCCCCCCCTAATCTCAGTTACAAGCGGTTATTAATGCAGCCATCTCTACCCTGATCCTTAACAGTGACTCAAACAAATGCTTAAGAATTTATTAGGACCAAGATGCAAGGCCAAATACTTATCCCCCCACCCCCAATTGTAGTACCGCTCCAGAGAGGCATTCAGAACAGCTCTGCCACAGGCATCACCACATTACAAAGCCAGCCTGAATCTCTAGAACTGCTCCTAAGTTTCTTCTAGGCTTTCATTTTTATAAATGCAGCCTTCAGATAGCTGGATCAAGGAGCAGACTGGTGTGGGGAGGGGGGATAGAGGGAAGGCTTTGGCTGTTCCTGCCGTTTTCTTACTGGAAAAAGCCTCTCCTGAGCTGCTTTGACCCCGCTGAGGGGGAAAGGGGTACAAAAAAGAATTGGTTTTTCCAGCCGGAGAAGAGCAGGGGGAGGTAGGTTTAAAATTCCCTTCCCTACCTCACCGTTCCACGCCTTCCTAAAGCAGGGAGGGAACATAGAACTGTACCTAAGCCGGCCTACCCTTTCCTTAACACTTATAAAAAAGGTAAAGGTATCCCCTGTGCAAGCACCGAGTCATGTCTGACCCTTGGGGTGACACTCTCTAGCGTTTTCATGGCAAACCGGATGGTTTGCCAGTGCCTTCCCCAGTCATTACCGTTTACCCCCCAGCAGCAAGCTGGGTACTCATTTTACCGACCTCGGAAGGATGGCTGAGTCAACTTTGAGCCGGCTGCTGGGACTGAACTCCTAGCCTCATGGGCAGAGCTTTCAGATGGCTGCCTTACCACTCTGCGCCACAAGAGGCTCTTTTAACACTTATAAAGGCACATATTAAGCAAAAGGCACATATTAACCTCCCACAGGTGAATTTGGGGGATGAACTCCACTCAAAGTAACCGGAAGATGCCCCTGAGACCGGATACGCACAAAATCCATTTTTAAATTATAAAAACGGTATGAAAGCAACACAGGGCAAATCACACCTGGGAAGACGCATTCCCTCCTCTCTGGGAGAACACAGAATGCCTCTTCGCACACAGTGCCTGTTCCCAAGAAGTGCATTCGTGATCTAAAGCAGGGGTAGTCAACCTGTGGTCCTCCAGATGTTCACGGACTGCAATTCCCATGAGCCCCTGCCAGCGTTTGCTGGCAGGGGCTCATGGGAATTGCAGTCCGTGAACATCTGGAGGACCACAGGTTGACTACCCCTGATCTAAAGAATATATTTTTAAACTACTTTTCTGATAGGTAAATTATTATTATTATTATTATTATTCTTTAATTTATATCCCGCCTCCCCCCGGAGGTTCAAGGCGGGTCACATAATGTATGTAAAACTGAGAACTGCTTAGAACGTGTCCAACAAACTCACAAAAGTCAACCGTGTGAATGTGGCAGCTCTGCTATAGGTAGAAATTATTACAAATATATAAGGCTGCCGGCCGAGAGAGTCCCGGCCACCGTCTCAGACGGGATGG
Source organism: Paroedura picta (assembly GCA_003118565.2). Classification (NCBI taxonomy): domain Eukaryota; kingdom Metazoa; phylum Chordata; class Lepidosauria; order Squamata; family Gekkonidae; genus Paroedura; species Paroedura picta. Next base: position 7,895,980 of record BDOT02000018.1, read on the forward strand.
ACCTTGCTGTACCGGTGGCCGCTGTACCTCCGGATGATTTCGGGCGCCTGCTGCCACGTCTCCAGGAGATGGGCGGCCACCTTGTCCAAGGTGGGCCCGTCGAAGTCGGCCAGCAGGTTGACGGGAGCGGCGTCCTTGAGCAACTTGGGGAGGCTGAGGGCTTCGGGAAGGGCGCGGTTGCCCAGAAAGACGTGCAGCAAGAGGTGTCGTCGCAGGCCCTCCTCCAGGAACAGGACCAGGTCCTCCAGCCGCTCCACCAGGAACCGGTCGGCCCAGGCCCGCAAAGGGCCCCGCAGCAGGAGGGCCAACAGGGCCGTCTTCAGGACGTAGGAGGAGAGGACGCGGCCCCAGTGCGAGGCGAGGGGCTGCTCCAGGGAGCGCCCCCCCAGGTCCCGCAGGCCCTTGAGGATCTGCAGGCACTTGAGGTGACAGGAGTCGGCTGGGCACCGCTCCCGGAGCCAGCTAAGCAGGCGCTGCTCCGGCTTGGAGGCGTTGAGCGTCCAGAAGGCGGCCAGCTTGGCCGGGCTGGGCGTGAGGGCGGTGAGGAAGAGCGCCTCGCCCAAGGGGATGGCCGGGATGAGGCGCACGGCCAGCGAGAGGTGGCAGCAGACGTAGTCGGAGCGCGGCAGGACGTGCAGGGCCAGCGGGCGGCCGGGCCCGACGGCCAGGCGGACGTGGGCGCGATCCTGCAGGCGGCCGCGCACGGCGCCCAGGCACCGCTGCACGTGGCCCTGGAACCAGCGCAGCACCAGCGCGGCCGACAGGCGGCGCCCTCCCTCCTCCTCCTCCGCGCACAGCGCCTCGCTCAGCTGTCCGCCGGCCGCCTCCGCCACCTCGAGGGCGCACAGCCAAGCCCCGCGCATGGGCACGCGGCGGAGCTGCACGCGGGGCGGCAGGCGCAGCGGCACGAGCACGTCGAAGGCGTCCGGGCTGCGCACCTGGTGCTGCTCGTAGGCGCTGCCCACCGGCACGAAGTCCCCGCGCAGCGCCAGGCGGCCCGACGCCTTGCCGGCGCGCGCCAGCTCGCCCAGCACCAGCGCCACGTGCGCCCGGCTGTGGCCCAGCACGTGCGGAGAGAGGCGCAGCTGGCGCGCGTGGAAGGCCTCCAGCAAGCCGCGCCGGCGACCCTCCTGGCCCCGCCGCCGCCCGTCGGGGCTCTCAGGCCGGGTTCGCCCACGCAGCGCCACGCAGGCCAGCAGCACCAGCAGCAGCAGCGCGCCCGCCAGCGGCGCCCGCCACAGTCCCAGCAGCAGCAGCGTGCAGCCGCCAATCAGCAGGGGCCCCGAGACGCGCGCGTCCAGCCGGTAGGCGCCGCTCATGGCCGCGCGGGGCCGCGGCGCCTCTGAGCGTGGGCAGAGCGCATCGCTGAGGCGCCCGTCTGAGGCGCCGCTCTCCGGCCTCTTCTGCGCGCGGGGCCGTCGGGGCGCCGCTTCCCAACTTCCCGCCGGGGTCAGCGCCCTGGCCACGCCAAAGGCCGCCGGCTGCTCCGTCCCGCCTGCCGAGCTGGGGCGGACCGGCTTCCTCTTCCGAGCCCGCCTCGCCTCGCCGACGCCGTGAGCTCAGAGGAAATGCCAGCGGCCCCGGGGGGGCGGCGGGGGGGAGGGCTGGAGCCCGCCCGAGGCTCCTGGCAAGGGGGAATCCAGCGGCGGCGCTCCCGAGGCCCCTGGACTACAATTCCCATGAGCCCCTGCCAGCATTCGCCGTGGAGTGCAAGTCCCGCTTGCTGGCAGGGGCTCGTGGGAATTGGAGTCCAGGGACCTCTGGGAGGGGCGCAGCTGGGATGGGGGGAAACGTGGAAAAAAGAAGCCGCTTCCCTCAGGGAAGCAAGCCTCTCCACTTTATTTCATTTATTTATTTTATTTATTTAGATTTCTTTGCAGCTCTGGGCGGTTTACACAGAACGTTACAACTTACGTGAAAAAAAATGTAACTTAGAATTTGGAAGTTGCGATGGGTTTTGGTTCGTTTGCCTCTTCGTTCTTTTCCCCACAGAGAGAGTCGGCATCTCTCCATGCAAAACACAAGGCACTTGAGTGCGGATTCCGGCTTTGGTCGACCGGAGGTTCGCGGCACAAATCGGAAGCAGGCGGAGATCCAGGGCGACATCGGCTGAGGGGCACAGCGGCGGTGTGGTCCCACGGTGTGGTCCGGTCCTCAGAGCTGTGCGAGGAGGGCAGCCAACTTGAGGGGGGGCGAGCGGATGGGAGAATCCCCTTCCCTGCGAGGGAAGGCTGAGACTTTACTGTCAAGAAAAGAGAGGACTCAGGAGGAGATAACATCAGGCCCTGGCAGAGTGAAATGGCAGAGAGTGACAATGGCATGCGTTAATATTCCCCCGTTTACGGAACAAATACAGTTGAGTTGAAAAGGAAAGGTCTCCGAGTCCCTTTCAGCCTTCTGGTCCCTGAGAAGGCCGTGAAAAAGCAGCTGAGCAGCATGGAGCAGAAGGCAGGGGCTTTGGGGCATTGGAGTGTATGTGGCAGCAAATTTGGCATCTGGGTTTGTGGCAAGCTCTAGTGCCAGTGTCCATGCTCCCATTCGATGCTGCATTGTTGTGGGTGAGGAGTTGTTTCAATGCCACAATTACTAGACCTAGCAATATCACCTACACCAGGGGTAGTCAACCTGTGGTCCTCCAGATGTTTGCTGGCGTTTGCTGGCAGGGGCTCATGGGAATTGTAGTTCATGAACATCTGGAGGACCACAGGTTGACTACCCCTGATACACCATCAAAGGCTTATACACCTGCTCATCTTCCAACTTGGTATATGCCAACAATGCCCCCCTGTTCTCTACATAGGGCAAACAGGTCGAACCCTCTGCCAAAGAATTGATGGACACAAGTTTGACATCAAAAGCCACAAGACTGAAAAACCTGTAGGGCAGGTATTGTAGTCCATGGACATCTGGAGGACCACAGGTTGACTACCCCTGCTGTAGGGGAACACTTCAACCTTCCAGGACATTCTAGGGGCCTAAAAGTAGCTGTTGTATTACAAAGAAACTTCAAGAACAGGCTAGAAAGGGAGATTGGGGAAATGCACGTTATTACAACACTCAATACTTTGACATACCCTGGACTCAACAAGGACAAAGGTTTTTTTTATCTCACTGTACATGCTAACCTTATGTAACTTGTGTATCCACATTCCTCAAAATTTATTTTAATTGGGATTACGTGACTGTTAGAAATATATAATGTGATTTTGAATTCTACTTTCTGGTCCCAGGACAAGACAGCTGCCAGCTTAGCTTCTACTTGTAAGAAAGTTTCACACTGGTATGGAGACAGATGGGGCTGGCAGTAAATAGCAGGGTGTGAGCCGTGAATCACTGGCTTTGACAGGGAATTATCATGTGGCTGGGTTTGGATGCTGTGACACAGTTTACTAATGCAACAGGATTAACTTTTGCTTATATATTCCTGCTGTTATGATGGTCAGTTCTTAGTCTGAGGAAGAGTGCTTGCACTTGAAAGCTCACGCCTTGAATAAATCTTTGTTGGTCTTAAAGGTGCCACTGGACTCTGATTTTATTTTGCAGAGGGAGGCCCTTGCAAACCTGAATGCTTCTTGCTTTGAAAACCCTACAGCCAAACTGTGGCTCTTCAGATGTCTGTGGACTACAATTCCCATGAGCCCTTGCCAGCGGTGTAATCTATGGACATCTGGAGAACCAGAGTTTGGCCACCCCTGACCTATAGGGTCGCCATAAGGACACTGCAGCTGGAGCACCACCAAGTCCACGGATTTAGCAGCAGTGTGTAAAGTTGTTTTACAAACTGAGCTCTTAACAAATCAAAGCCTAAACTGGCCACAGGGGAGAGCCACGCTAACAGTAAATTGGCTGCCCCCCACGTCCATCACAAATGCAAGCCACCTATAGGTGGGAGAAGGAGTTTCTACTTAAGGGGACACTCCGCACCCCAGTGCTTCAGCTAAGCATCGCGTTGTAAAACAAGCAGAACAAGCAGAACAAGAGGGGGGAGGGGGACCAAAAAGGCCCTATGAGGACTCAATATGCTTCAGAACTGCAGAATGTTGACAGCAGCTGAGAGGCAAAAAGAGAAAGGAGGGGAAGCAGCCCTCCAGTGGGTCATGGGGATATATCTAATGGGGAGGAGATGCCCCAGTTATTCCGCCCCTCCCTGCGATTCACCGGGGGGGGGGGGCTGCGTTCAGTGTCAAGCAATGAATGGAGAGAGACGTTGTCCTCAAACCAATAAACTGAAGCAGGCGTTTTCTGCAAAGCCGAAACCTCGTTTCTCCTGCAGCTACCAGGAGACAGACGCATCGTCTGCACATTGCAAGTGGAGAGATAAGGGTGCCTAATTTGTGCAAAGCATGTGCTGCTTTGCAAAGCCACAACAGCTTCCCACACACACACACAGTCACACAGGGTTGCCTGGGGGCCGTGTCAGGAAAGCACCTGGGAAAGGCTGTGCAGATCACTGGCAGTCTTCAAGCAAAGGTTGGAGACACACTTTTCTTGGATGCTTTAGGATGCTTAGGGCTGATCCTGCGTTGAGCAGGGGGTTGGACTAGGTGGCCTGTATGGCCCCTTCCAACTCTATGATTCAGAAGGTAAACATTTTATTTATTTGTTTGTTTTCCCGCTCACGGGGACGGAATTTGCTGGCTCTGGCTAAGGCATGCTTTTATCTGTAATGATGATAATACTTGGCATTTATAGAATGCTTTCGTTTCATTGTGCATTTGGCAAGCGTCGTCCTGGTAACCTTTACAACGAACTTCCGCCAATCGTTTGGTTGGGGCCTGTGAGCTAATAACACCTACCAAGCCCCCTCCCATCTGATATGCCCACTGGATACATCACAAGACAACCCCCAGGCCAGCCCATCTGTTCAGCAAGTGTCTGTTTACTTATTGAATTTATTGACCGCCACATCCGCCAAGCCAGCTCACAGAGATTTACAACAAAAACTCCATGAAATACAGTTATAAAGCCCCCGGCAGCATAATCCCTCTTCCTCCCAACCCGCCAGTCCTAGGCGGGTCAGAACCGCCTAGCTGGGCATATCCCCTCCCCACATAGAATTCAACTGGCCATACCCCCCCCACACACACACACACAAAGTTTTTAAATGTGCAGACAGGTCACCATGTTGAGGAGTTATGTCCTAATTATTTCACAATGAATTGGATTTTTCTGCAAATGTGGAAGTTTGCCAATCGTTATATTCCAAGCGTGGCGGGGCCCACTGTGTGGATTTTTAAATCTGCACAGGAGAGACGGCCCTTCTCAGATTTAAGGCATTCTGGGGGATGTTTTACCTGCAAGGATTGCCCCCTGTTGACATAGAGGTAGCAGCAAACCTACTCTTTGCTTGAACGGAGAATGGGTCCTCAGTTCAGGCTCTATGTCGATTTTGGAGGAGCAGCACCCCCACTCCCCCCCACCCCATAGCTTCGCCTTGAGTTGCAGATTGTCGGCATGGCAGCGGCCGGTGATGCTGCAGGTGGGGGCTGGAGAGAGAACAGAGAAGGCAGGAGGATGAGCCCAGGTGCGCGGCTGTCTTGAGGGGACAGGAAAGGGTGTGAAAGGCGAGGGGCCAAGGGAACTGACCCGGAGAGGGGAGTGATGTGTCAGAATCCCAAGGCTGAATGGCTGCCGGCTTACTCTAAACAAAAGGGGTTTGAACAATACAACAAACATTGCAACAGGGAACCCATCGTAGAGGTGAGGAATCAAGTCAGAATCTCATTTAACATGGCACATCCCACAGGGTCTTGCTAGGGATGTGCGCCACGGCGCTGGCCTCCTATGCGCTGCCTCAGGCTCCGGTGACCGCTGAGCCGAAGCACACATACCTAGTTTTGACGTTACCCAGCCGGTGTCTTGACATTGCAGGTGACCTTGGTGTCCTTTCGAAGGGCAAGCTTCATGTCATGGGAGGGTTTAGAATTGACCAAATTGCTCCTTGCTTGTGGCGCTGCGCTTTCTCCACTAGGAAGCCATGTTTGGGGCCCAACTTGCACTGCAGCTTTGTTTCCAAGCAGGAGTCTTTGCATCAAGTGTGGGGACGCTCTTGCTGTGAGCTGGCACATGCCCCAGCTGTATTAGATTCCGTCTCAACATCCGGAAGAAGCTCCTGACAGTCAGAGCGGTTCCTCAGTGGAACAGGCTTCCTCGGGATGTGGTGGGTTCTCCATCTTTGGAGATTTTTAAACAGAGGCTGGAGAGCCATCTGACGGAGAGGCTGATTCTGTGAAGGCTCAAGGGGGTGGCAGGTGACAGTGGATGAGCGATTGGGAAGTGAGTGTCCTGCATAGTGCAGGGGGTTGGACTAGATGACCCAGGAGGTCCCTTCCAACTCTGTGATTCTATGATTCTAGGTGATTGTTGTAACATTAAGAAAGGCTTTTGGAGCATTAGGTTGGTGTTGTAAGGGATGTGGTGTCCTTGGATCGATCACAGAGCTGAAGTAGCTGCTACTCTCCAGTGCTAGATAATAATGCAAAATAATCAGAATCACAGAATCATAGAGTTGGAAGGGGCCATCCAGGCCATCTAGTCCAACACCCTGCTCAACGCAGAATCAGCCCCCAAAAATGATCCTTTTAAAAAATTTGAACCTCCAGGTCCCCCGCTTTTGACGAGAGAAGTCTCTCCATCCTCATAACACAGAAGAAGATGCAAAGGGAATAAAGGGTAAAACCCCAGGTCTCGGTAGAGGACTCCTCCCTTGGGAGAACTTCTGCACTGAGGTCTGTCATGGTTGGGAGCTTTCTTAAGGAGCCAAACCCAGAGGGATGGAGCAGAGGGACAGTCCAGAGCCAATGGGATGAAATTAATTCAAAAGAAATCCCGTCTAAACATCCGGAAGAAGTTCCTGACAGTCAGAGTGGTTTCTCGGTGGAACAGGCTTCCTCGGGAGGTGGTGGGTCTTTGGAGATTTTTAAACAGAGGCTGGAGAGCCATCTGACAGAGACGCTGATTCTGTGAAGGCTCAAGGGGGTGGCAGGTGACAGTGGATGAGCGAGAGGGATGTGAGTGTCCTGTATAGTGCAGGGGGTTAGACTAGATGACCCAAGAGGTCCCTTCCAACTCTATGATTCTAGGATTCTAGAGGAGGAGAAGGAAGGAGCCTTAATACACTAGGGGCTTCTTACGGCAGTGATGGGGTAGCTCCTACCTCTATCCTTTCACTCAAGGAAGAGCCACTTCAAGGAGAGGGAGAGGAAGAGATCCACGCCAATGACTTAAACTTGCAGAAATGCAGAATTGTACATGAAACTGGACATCAGGCTGGCATGTTACCATTGCTGTGAACTTAGGCAAATTGTGAGTGGGTGGGCAGAAGGCATAGTATCTGTGCTTGGCTCTTCTTGTCCTTTCTTGCATGCCCAGTGGCCAATTGCCACTTTGGGATTGTGAACTGAATTTCCTCCAGGCCTGGCTGGCCAGGGATTCTGGTTTTGGGGTGGGGGTGGGGGCATCATCTGGTCATGGAATTGGGGTCGCTGTGGGTGGGCAGGCAGTTGTGAATTCCCTGCATTCTGCAGGGGGTTGGACTAGATGACCCTGGAGGTCTTTTCCAGCTGTAGGATTCTAAGATTTGTCCGATGACTAATTTTCTAGGTATTTATACTCAACTTTCCTCCCCAATGGAGCCTGGAGTGCCTGACTCCTCCTCTCCTCCCCATCAACACCCTGCAAAGTAGCATATTTTGAGGTAAGGGTCAGCCGGCAAGCTTCCATGGCAGAGTGGGGATTCGAATCCAAGCCTCGACACACTGGCTCCATAAATAAAATGCCAGCGATTAGTTTCCTGACAAGGGACTGTGGCTCAGTGACGAAAAACATGCATCGTGTGCAGAGTCTCCAGTCCAGGGGTAGTCAAACTGCGGCCCTCCAGATGTCCATGGACTACAATTCCCAGGAGCCCCTGCCAGCATTCGCTGGCAGGGGCTTCTGGGAATTGTGGTCCATGGACATCTGGAGGGCCGCAGTTTGACTACCCCTGCTCCAGTCCAATCCCGGGCACTGCCAGTTAAAGGGTACGGGGACAGGTCACGCTGAGGGATGCGTTTGCATACCTGGAAAGCCACCGCCAGTCGGATGATGGGGCGTGAGGTACCAGGCAGATTCATGTCGTTTTCAGAAAGGCAGGGGAGGGGAACAGAGTTCTCCCCAACCCGAAATACCATAGTCCTGCCTGCCAGTCAAAGTCTCCCAGCGCATACAGAATATCCGCGGACAGCAGGGCTAGCGAGTGTCAGGATCAGTGCCTGGTCCTGCCATGGCTTGACCTGGGTCTCTCCATCTTTGCTTGTTTGGCATTCTCATTTATTTGCTGGGGCCTCTTTATAACCCAAGCCCCATATATTATGCTTGCATGCCTGAAATCGAAACTCTTTTGCTGTAGCCTGTTATCTCAGAGAGCTGTGAATTATTTGTCTTTTGAACCGGCCAGCCGGGCCTGCTTTTTGTAACCAAAACATCTATCTCAGCCGGAGATGCCCAAGGACGTGTAAGAAGTAACACTTTGGTTTATGGCACCTGGTGCCCCTCTCCCCCCTCCTTGGGAACCTTCAAGTTTTGGGTGGGAGATTACTATTGAAAAGGGGAGGCAAATGTGATCACAGGCAGATTTGACTTTTCTAGCTTAGGTGTATGAAGTAACTTCTCAATAAACGCTTTCTTTACTTAAGAAGCTTGTTGTGAGTTCTTGCTACGCTTGACAGCGAGGCATCTGTGCAGAGTCCTTGACAGGACTCCATCAAATGGGGATGTGTGACAATTTGGGGGAGGACAGAAAATTGGGTCGCAGATGGATTTGGGGCTGTGAAAAGCCCCCCCTCCCACACCAAATCACTGCCAAAAGAATTAAGGAATCAGGTTTGGGCTGTGCATCCCCCCAAAAAAAACCCGTTCTCCTTCCTCTGTAGATTTTCCTGGCAGCAAACAGGCCACACATCCCAGCAAGGATGCCGAGAGGACCTCCCGCAGGTGTCCTTCCCAGCCTCCAAGGATTGTTTCATAGAATCCTAGTCGGAAGGGACCTCCGGGACCATCTAGTCCAACCCCTTGCAGAATGCAGGAAATTCACAACTACCCACGGTGACGCCAATTCCATGCCCACACGATGTATTCTCCTTTGGTTTACAAAACCCTATTATCCAGCTTACTCAGGCAGGCCCCCAAATATGTAGAGACCCCTTCCTTGCCTGCTGGTGGCCTCACCGTGTGGTTTTTGTGATCCGCTGTGGGGAGGACTGTCTATTATTAGACACAGCAATGGTGATTAATGCATGGTGGACAAAAACAGGCCACTCATGCCTCCCACTCCTTTTGAGTTGTTCTGGAGTACAAAACATGCGCCCTAAAGAGTCAGTGCTCTCCTGTCAGGCAAAACCCTTTAGCTATGACCGTTTACCCCCCAGCAGCAAGCTGGGTCCTCATTTGACCGACCTCGGAAGGATGGAAGGCTGAGTCAACCTTGAGCCGGCTGCGGGGATCGAACTCCCAGCCTCATGGGCAGAGCTTTCAGACGGCTGCCTTACCACTCAGTGGCACAAGAGGCTCTATCAAAAACATGAGGTTTATGTGTATTTTGGAATGCTTTGTGCTAGTAGGAATAAATGGTACTGACTACTTTTTCTCAGTCTCTGGGAGAGGAGGGGGACAGAAGTCCGCAATTATCTATGCATTTTGTTCTCTCTGGAAGGTGCTACCTCCGGTAGGAAGAAAAAGGTGATGCGTGAGAGCATTTGGCATCCAGGAGAGCCAGAAGTGGGCATGCAGTCTATTGCTGTTCATCTGCATAAGGGAGGGCTGAATTTAAACTTGCCGTGGCAAGCTTGTGAAGTATATTTTTAGGGCTGTCAATTCTCATCTGTAACTATAATACACAAGAACAGCTCATTTAGGGTATATGAGTTTTGGGTAATTTCTCCTAAACTTTCTCTATACTCTTTGCAATGAATTTTGTTTAGCGACGGCCTCCGGTACAAATACTTACCTGGCGACACCTTCCTTCAACTGGACCAAAATCTGGCCACTTTAAAAGATTAAACTCAATTCCTCTGAAGTCCCACTGATTTCCTTCTAACATAAGCAATTACACTAAGTGACTTGCGTTAGCAGCTGTAGCATGACCTCCAAATGATGCTGTTAGAAGTGACGTTTTCCTCCATCATATCGGCATAACGGCATTAGATGAGCATATTATAGAATCATAGAATTGGAAGGGGCCACACAGGCCATCTAGTCCAACCCCCTGCTCAACGCAGGATCAGCCCTAAGCATCCTAAAGCATCCAAGAAAAGTGTGTCTCCAACCTTTGCTTGACGACTGCCAGTGAGGGGGAGCTCACCACCTCCTTAGGCAGCCCATTCCACTGCTGAACTACTCTGACTGTGAAATTTTTTTTCCTGATCTCTAGCCTATATCGTTGTACTTGAAGTTTAAACCCATTACTGCGTGTTCTCTCCTCTGCAGCCAATGGGAACAGCATCCTGCCCTCCTCCAAGTGACAACCTTTCAAATACTTAAAGAGGGCTATCATGTCCCCTCTCAACCTCCTTTTCTCCAGGCTGAACATTCCCAAGTCCCTCAACCTATCTTCATAGGGCTTGGTCCCTTGTCCCCAGATCATCCTCGTCGCTCTCCTCTGTACCCTTTCAATTTTATCTACGTCCTTCTTGAAGTGAGGCCTCCAGAACTGTACACAGTACTCCAGGTGTGGTCTGACCAGTGCCGTATACAATGGGACCATGACATCTTGTGATTTTGATGTGATTATCCACACATATTATCCACACATCCACACTGTGAACATTCATGTGGGCAAACTTCCTTTCCAAATTAAAAATCACAATTAGAGTGGGCACGGAAAGATATACCACGCCCTTGGACGTACATTTCTTCGGTGCCACCACTAGTAGCAAGAGAATAACGGAGAAGCCAGAGAGAATATGGTCTATTTTTTTAAACCATTGCATTATTTGAAATATATCAGTATCATATAATTCCTCAAAAAGTCCACTATATTCTTTCTGATAAAAATATGGCAGCTTTACATCCAATCTGGATTGCATTCTTCAGAACAGAATATGCTGGCGCCTGCACAAAGGAGAGAAATGAATACTTAGTATATTTTATAGCTTACATATTATAGCTTATATACAATAACCCCAAAGAATCGTGTTGCGTAAGAAACTTGGGAGTCCAAGAAACACATCTGCAAAACACAGGAAACCATCTTGTATTGGGGATAGATCAGGGGTAGTCAACCTGTGGTCCTCCAGATGTCCATGGACTACAATTCCCATGAGCCCCTGCCATGCTGGCAGGGGCTCATGGGAATTGTAGTCCATGGACATCTGGAGGACCACAGGTTGACTACCCCTGGGCTCGATTCCTCATCCATCCCTTTGTTTACTTGTTGCATTTTTTGTCCTGCTTTTCCTCAATGCTCAAAGCAGGTGATGATAAAACAAGGAAATAAAAAGCCAACTGGAAACCTGGCTCATTTAATCAGTGACACCAGGAAACAACTGTGAAAACCAAGCCAGGGCAAAGCTCACCTGAGCCATACAGCCTTTCAGCTGCTGCCTGAACCACATGAGCAAAGGCCTCACCTCCTTTTAAGCCATCTGGGCTCACGTGCGGAGAGGCAGTCCTTTGGAATGGGGGACCCAGGCCTTAAAGGGTTTTAAGACACCCTGCACGGAATCTGGAAACCACCTGTGTTATTAATGTCATATGGGATGGTCAGTTGGCATCTGTAGCCCAGGACTGCCTACTCTGAATGGCCATCTGTTTCTTATGCAAAGGGATTTCCAGGCCTTGTTCCCTTCACAATAGAAACTCTTGGGACTTTGAGCACGGTAATCTATTGAGCTAGGCCCCAGCTGCATAGAGCTCATGAACGTACAAAGATGCCCAGGGCCGATGGACCATCAATCCACCTGTTATAATAACTAGGAGCCAAGCCTGCTGCATTCAGGAATAAAACGGGTGCTAGATTGGGGGGCTGGAGTAGAACTCTGTGGATGGCCTCCCCCTCCCTCCAGGACCTGGAAAGGCTGCAGGCAACTGTTAGGAAACTCACAGGCAGAGGCAGCTCTCACACAGCAGGGATCTGCAGCTTCGGAGCCTCGGAGGGAAGTGGAAGGAGGAGGGGTGGTCAGGGGCGGGTTACAGAAGGCAATTGGCTGGCCACTGGACAGACAAGCAAGCCGGTTGGAGGAGGAGGCACTCAGGGGCGGGACAGCCACCCTGAGTTGGTGTTAAGCGCTGAGTGGCACTTAAGCCATGAGCCCAGCTCCTCCTCCAAGCCCTTGCCAGGAATATACAGTGGAACAGATGCGAAAGAAACAATTTTTATATCCTGTCCTTCTCAAATGACTCAGAGCGGATGAAAACAATACAGGCAATGTAACAAAATTAGCAATTCCATTAATTAGGTTCTGAAGACGTTAAAAATTATTCTAAAACTGCCTGTTATCTCGTCTTCTGAGGGGTTGGACAGTCTTAGTCGGTGGGCAATTCGGTGGCTTCTCGAACAGGGAGACCAGCATTAGGTTGATGCTATTTCTGGCTTCATCTCCTGATGGCTCTCCAGGGCACTGCAGAAAGCTCCTTCTGAGTCCTGCTAGCCAGAGACTCAACTTGGGATCTTGTGCATGTTCCTTAGCCACTGGGCAACGGGCCTCACCATTTATCCGCGGCAAGAGTCAGGGGATATATTTTTTAATTGGTGTGAAATGCTTTTATTGGCGTGATTAGACAGTGGCCTCCAGCAGGTCCGGAGGGGTGCCAGGCAACCATTCTCAAAAAAAAACAAAACACTGAGAGGGAAAGCTGTTTGGCTCATATACAGTACGGACGAGGCCATGTGGCACCCTTAAGAACACAACACTCTCGGGGGCACAATGCATCATGGGAAGAGCTGGCGCAGGAAGCCACAGAGCTGGAATAAAACAGGAGTCTCGCAAGATGGGGCAGAAAACAAATCTAATAATAAATGTAAAAAAAAAAAAGGAAAAAACAACAGGCAGCACCATCTGCTTTAGGAAAGGAGTTTCAGGCAGCGAACGCTCCCCCTCGTGTTAGGGGCTCCGCGGAAGCAGAAACCCGGCGCGGTGGGCGGCGAGCAGGGAATAGACCGCTGTGCTCATTTGGGAAATGCCAGGAAGGGGAAAGAACAGGGGCGCTTTCCGAACGGCATGCCCACTTGCAGCCATGCGCTCCGTTCTGACCCTGCGGGGCCCGCGGCTGGGCGCGTGCCGTCCCACGTTTCCTGGGCCGCTTACCAGCTCTGCATCATGCTCAAGCCCTATGTCATGGTGCTCCAGCTCCTCATCCCGGAATTTCTTTATTATCTGAGGCAGAGAAACAAACAAGGAAGATGAGTACCTGGGAAGGGTAGCTCTGAGGTGTCTAGAGCAGGGGTAGTCAAACTGCGGCCCTCCAGATGTCCATGGACTACAATTCCCAGGAGCCCCTGCCAGCATTCGCTGGCAGGGGCTCCTGGGAATTGTAGTCCATGGACATCTGGAGGGCCGCAGTTTGACTACCCCTGCTCTAGAGGCTCCTTTCTGGATGACGCTCCTGCTGCTCTCTTCTCCCTGTCCCTCGCAAAGGCTTCCTCCTTCAGGCCTCCTTCTCCTCCGTTTCATCTCCTTTTGGAAACTTTTAACGTGGACTTTGGTGAAGCAGAGTTCACGTCTGCCTGTTGCCCAGGCAGGCGATTCCCCCCAGCATCCACCCTCACCCCAATCCACTCACCCCTTTTCTCAGACTAAAATCTTCTCAGGCAGATGCCAATTTTTGTTTTCCAGCTCTTGGGCCAGAAAAGGCTGCCTATCCTGACTGGCCCCTTTCCAAACATCCGTAGAGGAGGCCGGAATCATAATGTAAGACATCTATCTGTAAACAATAAAGGCGGTGCCTCTTGATTGAAGTCTCGCTGCTTTAAGATTCTCTACAGAATTCTTACACAGTCCAGTACAACAACAACAAGAGTTTATTTATATCCTACCCTTGCAGTGTTCATGTCGGGTTACAACCCGGAGCAGATTTTCCATCTCTTCTCCTTTCGCCCTGGTGGGGATGCTAGCTTCCAGGATGGGTGTTATTTTTGGCCTTGATTATCAGCCCGGCGGAAAAACTCCATCCTGCAGGCCCTGCGGGACTTATTTAGGTCCCGCAAGCCCTGGCCTCTCCTGGGAGCTCATCCCACCAGGCCAACTTTACCTCTTTCGGGCGGGGGAAAGAAATCACTTCCTTCAGTGAGCAAGAACAGTTGCCTGCATTGTGGGAAGAATTCTCTGGAGAATATTAAAGCTCCCAGACGACACTCAAAAAACACCATCTTTTCTGTATTATTTATAGTTGTCTTTCGCTATTGATTGATTGTTACATTTCTAGCCCACCACTCTCCAGAGACTTGCGGCGGGTTACCGTTACAGTATATAAAACCCCATGAAAACCCCAAAACTATCAACCCCCCTAAAAGCCCCAGTAGAACAAGATTGACAGCATAACCCCCCCCCCAGGTTGAGGTGCACAGGATGTTAGAAGAAGAGTTGGTTCTTATATGCCGCTTTTCTCTACCTGAAGGAGTCTCAAAGTGGCTTACTTGTCGCCTTCCCTTTCCTCTCCCCACAACAGACACCCTGTGAGGTGGGTGAGGCTGAGAGAGCCCTGAAGTCACTGCTCGGTCAGAACAGTTTTATCAGTGCTGTGTTGAGCCCAAGGTCACCCAGCTGGTTGCATGTGGGGGAGCGCAGAATCAAACCCGGCATGCCAGATTAGAAGTCCGCACGCCTAACCACTACACCAAACTGGTAGTGTGTAGCCTGAGGAAGGCTCTTCTCGTTAACCCTGGACTCAATCAAAGACCTTACATCAGGGGCAGTCAACCTGTGGTCCTCCAGATGTTCATGGACTACAATTCCCATGAGCCCCTGCCAGCGAATGCTGGCAGGGGCTCATGGGAATTGTAGTCCATGAACATCTGGAGGACCACAGGTTGACTACCCCTGCCTTACATTACAAATTGGGTCTCCTTTACTGGCATTCACCTGTTCCTTTCCCAATTCTAAGTCACTTTTCAAACACGGTTAAGAGGCACCTCTAATAGTTCTTTGTACTTTTCTGGATCTTCTTCCATCAGCTTCCGGATCTGGTTATTGTAGTGATGAGAGATGCTCTCTTCTACTGCCACTGTGCAAGCCATGGCTCCCTTTTTGCCGAGTAAGGCTGTCCCCGCGCCTGTTGCAAAGGCATGCCAGTTAGTACGGGTGCCCCCATGTAATCCCGCCATGTAATCAATGTTTGAATTTTAAAAGGAGAACGTTTTCAAAAGGCAAGCCTCACCTAGCACAAACCCCGTAACGTTCCAGAAGGGCAGCAGAACAGTGGGCCGGACTCGATACGAGACCATTAAATCGTTGAACTTCTTCAAATGTTCTTTTTCTTGATCCCACATATGCTGTTTAAAAAAAAAAAAATCACGCTGGGGGTAAAATGCCCTGGAGCCTGGAGAAAGGCATGCAAGGGTCAGCAGTGCCCTCTGACATCAGCGACAAAACTGTTCTTTTAGCTGGACACTTGGTGCTTCTGTCCAATTAACTACTTTATTTCCCCTGGAGAGCTCACAGGCGAGTACATTTCTATTCCGCCCTTCCTTCCGATGGGCTCAAGAGAGCGTACATGGTTCTCCCTTCCCCATTTTGTCTGCAAAACACATTGGGAAGAGTCGGTTAAACTACTTTTGCACCTGTGCCTTCTTCCTTCCTGAATTTTTCCACTATTACTCCATCCTACCGAATTACTCTTACACCTTATTGGATTAACTGTCTGCGCTTTTTCTGAGTTTTGCTGCACCTCCTCCCTTTCCTTATAAGGCTCCGTGAAGTATCTACACCAAGGGTAGTCAAATTGCGGCCCTCCAGATGTCCATGGACTACAACTCCCATGAGCCCCTGCCAGCATATGCTGGCAGGGGCTCATGGGAGTTGTAGTCCATGGACATTTGGAGGGCCGCAGTTTGACTACCCCTGATCTACGCCAACTGTGCTGAAAAATATCAACCCTTGGGGAGATAAATTGGGGGGGGGAGGGAACTGATATGACCTGTAGAGCAGTGGTCCCCAACCTTTTTGAGGCTGGGGACCGGCAGGGCAACTGCCCACCGGCACATGCTGTGCATGTGCGCCTGCGCATGCCATGCATGCGCACCGGGCCGCGCATGCCGCACATGTGCCATGCGCAGCCAAAATCGCGCATGCATGGCACTTCTGCATGCACGAAAGTGCCATGCATGCGCAATTTCGGCAGCGCATGGAGCATGTGCGACCCGGTACGCATGCGCAATGCGCGGGCACGGCCCTGATTCCCTCTCCCCCCCCTCCCGCAGTAAGAAGCTTGCGGCTTGGGAAGTTTTTTACTGCAGGGGGGCGGGGAGAGGGAGCCGCAGCCCGGCAGCGGGCCGTGGCCCGCGGGTTGGGGACCACTGCTGTAGAGGACCACTCAGAATGTTAAGCTGGATGCCTGCACCCCTTTGTTTTGAGTGACAAAGTCCAATATCTCTGAAGCACAAATCCATGTAAGGTGCTCAATTTAAACAAAGCTGCTTAGCTCAGTCGTAACACAGTCCCATGGTTTATTTTAAGCATAGTTAGTTTTTAAAGCCAGGGTTCTGCTTTCTTATGATCACCTAAGTCCTGGTTTGCCTTGACAAAGGCTGGTCTCACCTCTCACTTGGCAATGTATTAGGGTGAGCTAGAATGCTTTCTCAACCAGGGTTTTATGAACCCTGGTTACAGCCCTCTGGGATTTCTTGACAGCCCTGAAAGGGTTTCTCAAATGGGTTGGAGTTAGTTAATTTTTAATATATTTTTAAATTTGTTAAACATTTATGGTCGTGGCAACCTCTCCCCCTCCCAAAATGGCCAGTGATGGGCCTGGAGGGGTGGGGAGGGGCCCCGGGGGGGGGCATGCACACAGCTCTGCTTCCCAACCCTATTCTGCACGATCACACCACTCCTGAGGTTTCTCAAAGCCTGAAGAATGTTTCAGGGGGTTCTCAATGGTCAAAAAGTTGGCCTACACTGATAGAGCATACAAAACCACAACTAAGACTTTAGTAAACCGACTCCAAAGAGCCTCTTGTGGTGCAGAGTGGTAAGGCAGCTGTCTGAAAGCTTTGCCCATGAGGCTGGGAGTTCAATTCCGGCAGCCGGCTCAAGGTGGACTCAGCCTTCCATCCTTCTGAGGTGGGTAAAATGAGGACCCAGCTTGCTGGGGGGTAAACGGTAATGACTGGGGAAGGCACTGGCAAACCACCCCATATTGAGTCTGCCATGAAAACGCCGGAGGGCGTCACCCCAAGGGTCAGACATGACCCGGTGCTTGCACAGGGGATACATTTACATGTACCATTCAAACCGACTCCAAACCTTGGTTTCAGAACCTAGTTCGATAAATGCTAACCATAGTTAATGGAGCACTGGACAACTATGGTTAGTTGAACTGAACCATGTTTTTGGCATAGTGATTAAGCAACACGGAAAATAGCTTCTACCAGCCCTGAGAAATAGCAAAGCTGACTTTAAAATCTGCAGAGTCCGTACAGGCCAGAGATACTAACCCGGATCACTGGTCCAACGGAAGAACGGCCTAACACTGCCATCTGGCCCGCATATATGCGGTTTGCCCCGTATTCCCCGGCATGATCCACTCTGATTATGCGGTCAATCACAGGCTTGTTGATGCTTTCAAAGGTTGCTCCAGTGCTACAGAATCTGTAAAAGGCATGCATGCCCTGCATAGCCCATCTTCTTCTCGACCCTGGCAAAGAGAAAACAGAATAACGGCTGTCATAGAGAAGATGTAGAAGAGTTGTTCTCTCTTGCCCTGGAGGGACGAACCAGGACCAAGAGTTGAAATTAATTCAAAAGAATTTTCGGCCAAACATCTGGAAGAAGTTCCTGATAGTTAGCGCAGTTCTTCAGCGGACCAGGCTTCCTCGGGAGGTGGTGGGTTCTCCGTCTTTCGAAGTTGTTCAGCAGAGGCTACCAAGTCATCTGAGAGGAAGGCTGATTTTATGAACTTAAAGGGCTGCAAGAAGGAAGTGGATGAGCCCTATAATACAAACAAGAGGGAAAAAAAGACTCTGTCCAATGGCTTAACATTAGAAATAAAAGAGTCTGTTATCTCTTTATTATAATTTCCACCAGGACTCAGCCAAAACGGTGTCCAGATGGTTTTTCTTATAAAAGACTCTTACATCTCTAATATTATTAGATTAAGCCATTGGATAGATTCTTTTTTTCTCTTGTTTGAGTTTAGGAACTTAAGCAGATTGCGGGTGGGCAGGAAGGGATATGCCAGATGTTTGTGTCTTGTGGCCCTTCCTTGCATATCCAGGGAATTGCTGATCGCCACTGTGGGATGGGAGGTGGATTCCCTCCAGGCCAGGCTGGATTCTGGAGATTTTGGGTGCTGGAATCCCTGGGGCATGAAAGTGGGGTCACTGTGGGCAGACAGGTAGTTGTGAGTGTCCTGCCTAGTGCAGGGGGTTGGACTAGATGACCCCGGAGGTCCCTTCCAACTCTACGATTTTATGATTCTGACTTCTATCATGGTTTGTTAGGACAGCAGCTGATTTTAAAGGGTAATCTGCAATCATAAACGGATCTGCTCATTCCTAGAGTAGTCCTGGGAACAGGAACCTCTTCAGAATACATCCAGCTTTGGGACAGTATGACTGACATGCACCTCATTTGCTTTCAGACATGCACAGATGCTACTGACACGCGTCAGAGCTTTGTATGGTACACATGTTATTTCAATGATTAGCCTACGGGCTTTGATTGTTTATATTTTGCAGACACCTCACCTTTGGGGTCCTAACCTGTATCATGAAATCGACAGGTGGCTCAGGATCCAGAGGTCAAGTTACAGCCCTCAAGCCACAGACTCCCTCATAATACTCAAATTGATCTGATTGCTCCAGGGAGGAATTGCCAGAGGAGCACTGCAGTGTGAGTGTTAAAAAAGTATAAAGTAGGCAATATTAAGAAAAACCCAGTTGTCCTTTTTCTGTACAATCCTAAACAGTTGCACCCTTCTAAATTGCTTGCAGCCAGTGGGCTTAGAACAGGGGTAGTCAAACTGTGGCCCTCCAGATGTCCATGGACTACAATTCCCAGGAGCCCCCTGCCAGCGAATGCTGGCAGGGGGCTCCTGGGAATTGTAGTCCATGGACATCTGGAGGGCCACAGTTTGACTACCCCTGGCTTAGAAAGTTGTAACTCTGTTTAGGATTCCATCATGAAATTATTTTTGATCTACAGAGCATAGTCTTTTGTATGTCATTACCAGCATCACCAAATCTTAGAAGCGCTGTTGGTTGCAAGGAGGGGAAATCAGAACGGACTGCTTCTGCCAGAATCAATTTTTTTAAAATCAGGGGTGGAAAGCTTTAAAAAAAATCTCTTTAAGTGTTGCACTGTGTTCACCATCAGAGTTCACATCCTGACTGTAACATTCCCGGGAACAGGGCAGCACGACTTTGCCAGTGTATACAAAATTCCAAACTATGATATTGGGAAAAAAAATGGTTACCAATATTTCTGCCAGATTAACAAGGAACTTAATTGAAATCTTTCACCACATGCAATTGTAATAACCGTTGCCATTGAAGCAAATCTGCAGAGCCCCAGCAGCAGATGTGGCCTGTGTACCTTCATCTAATTCTGGGAATTGTAGTCCATGGACATCTGGAGGGCCGCAGTTGGACTACCCCAACCTGCGGGGCTCCCAGACGCCAGCCCAGCCTCTTAACCCCCACCCCATTGACTCTCGTGGCGAGGACGGGCTCTACACTCGCGTCCCCTGTCCTACACTGCAGGGGGGGTGCGTGCACGGCCGTTCTCACTGAAGGGCAACGAAGGACAAAAGCGAGGGTGGGAAGGAGAAGCCGCCTCCGGGGGCCCTTTGGGGGGGCCAGGCAAGCAGACCCCCCTCGTTGCCCGTACCTTCCCCCCGGCGGAGGCGACGGCAGGGGACGCGCAGCCCTGCGCCCGCCAGAGCCATCCCGCTCGCCTCCTGGACGGCCGCGTGGCGCGCAGCTATGACGTCAGAGGCAGCGCCATTTATGGGCAGAGGCCACGCATCCCCTACTACAGTCTAAGAGGACACTTCCGGCTCTCTTTCGACGCCGGTCGAGGAAAAGGGTGGGAGGGAAGGGGCTTTCATGAGAGTCAACCTGTGGTCCTCCAGATGTCCATGGACTACAATTCCCATGAGCCCCTGCCAGCAGTTGAATCCTAGAATCATAGAGTTGGAAGGGGCCATAGAGGCCATCTAGTCCAACCCCCTGCTCAACGCAGGATCAGCCCTAAGCATCCTAAAGCAGGGGCTCATGCTGGCAGGGGCTCACGGGAATTGTAGTCCATGGACATCTGGAGGACCACAGGTTGACTACCCTGCGGGACACTCATCCCCCTCTTGCTCACCCACTGTCACCTGCCACCCCCTTGAGCAGGGGTAGTCAAACTGCGGACCTCCAGATGTCCATGGACTACAATTCCCGTGAGCCCCTGCCAGCATTCGCTGGCAGGGGCTCCTGGGAATTGTAGTCCATGGACATCTGGAGGGCCGCAGTTTGACTACCCCTGCCCTTGAGCCTTCACAGAAGTTTCCCTTCTCGGAAGAGGCGCCGATGCCCAGGGTGGCTGCTGTGAAACTGAAAACGGGGCGGGAAGGACATCGTTGAAGGGCCCTTTGGATCGCCACTGGGGGGAAAAGCGGGACATATAAACAACAAGGGGGGCGGTGCTTCCGCTTCGAAACCGGAAGTCGATGTTGTACTCGCCCGTGATTCTTGCTCTGGCTCTTAGGCCTGTTTTCCCCGCCCTCCCAGCCCGCGCCGTTCCATTGGCTGCCTCGACCCGCCCGCCTCCGCAGGATCCCTGTCCGCATTGGAGGCGCCGCGCGTCAGTTTCCTGAGGCGGTTGCCGTGGCGACCAGGATGCCCAGGGCCGAGCCGGGCGCCGAGGAGGCCATGGCGGCCCGCAGCCCGGACGGGGGTTCGGTGTCGGCGAGGGCGCTGGCCCGCTCGGTGGCCCACAGGCTGTGAGGGAGGGAGGGAGGCCGCGGAGGGAGGGGGGGGGGCAAGTCGGTTATTTCTTGGCATTGCTGCAGGGCGGGCCAATGGGGGCTCTCCAGATGTGCATGGACTACAATTCCCATGAGCCCCTGCCTGGCTCTTGGGTGTACAGGGGCTCATGGGAAGTGTAGTCCATGGACATCTGGAGAGCCTCCATTGGCCCACCCCTGCACGGTATGTTCATAGGATTTGATGTTATCCTAGGCCAGGGGTAGTCAAACTGCGGCCCTCCAGATGTCCATGCACTACAATTCCCATGAGCCCCTGCCAGCATGAGCCCCTGCTTTAGGAAGCTGTGGGCTGATCCTGCGTTGAGCAGGGGGTTGGACTAGATGGCCTCTATGGCTCCCAACTCTATGATTCTATGATTCAAACGCTGGCAGGGGCTCATGGAAATTGTAGTCCATGGACATCTGGAGGACCGGAGTTTGACTACCCCTGACCTAGGCATTGTGCAGGGGGTTGGACTAGATGACCCTGGAGGTCCCTTCCAACTCTATGAGGCTCTGTAGGCTTTGGGTGTTGTCAATTTATATTGTAATTAAACATTGGTATGGGGTATGGGGTAGTCAACCTGTGGTCCTTCAGATGTCCATGGACTACAATTCCCATGAGCCCCTGACAGCGAACGCTGGCAGGGGCTCATGGGAATTGTAGTCCATGAACATCTGGAGGACCACAGGTTGACTACCCGTGGATAACCACATCACCGTATTTTAGAAAATGATGATGACAGCGAGCTTTCTTAAAATGCCTCACCCAAATAGATCGTGCGTTCGCAACCAAGGTTGTACAGGATCTGTTTTTCATGTTTGATTATATTGACCGCTATTTGAAAGTATTGGGGCTAAATTCTTGTCCCTGCCCCTAATTGGAAAACTGGAGGTTTCTGATAAATATAGGATGCTTCTGCTTTTAGACAGCCAGAATCCTATTTTTATGGATAGAATTGCAAAATTTTTACAACAAGCACTAAGAAGATGAGTATTTTATTATTAATTTTGCACATATTTCTGGTTTCTGTATTATCCATTCTTCAGTTCAAAAGCCTGAAATTCTTCTCCATTTTGTTGTGGATATTCTGCATAAAAGACCTGGAAAATAACATTTTTGCCCCCTGTTATAAGCTTCCAGCCTGATTAAGGATTATGGAACACTTATTCTAGAATATTATTATTTGATTTTAAAACTACTTTGGTCGCAGACCATAACAATAAATACTTTGGTCTAACATGGCTGCCTAGAAACTCCATCTGCATACTGGTGTTGAACTGTAGATGTTCAAAAGACCCCACAAAACCTTTCCTCTTTATAACACTGCCAGTTGTAACTTTTTAAAAAGTAACTTCCACCCTTAATACTGACAGACACTTGATTCCTCATACTTGTTCTCTGCATTGCAATTCAGTAAGAAACCTGGTGCATCAGGCATATGACTGTATTTTTTAAAAATATTTTAAAAATCTGCCTTGAGTCTCAGTTTACAAAAGTGGGCTATGAAAACAGCAAGTAAATAAATTAAATTTGCAGTATTGTCTTTTGGGGGCAGCATTGCACATATAATAACTGCAAGGCTGAGCCAGTTTGGTGTAGTGGTTAGGAGTGCGGACTTCTAATCTTGCATGCCAGGTTTGATTCTGCTCTCCCCCACATGCAGCCAGCTGGGTGACCTTGGGCTCGTCATGGCACTGATAAAGCTGTTCTGACCGGGCAGTGATATCAGCGCTCTCTCAGCCTCACCCACCCCACAGGGTGTCTGCTGTGGGGAGAGGGAAGGTGACTGTAAGCCGCTTTGAGCCTCCTTCGGGTAGGGAAAAGCGGCATATAAGAACCAACTCTTCTTCATCATCTTCAAAGGGTGGAAGATGACAAGATCCTTATAAACTATTATTGATCAGAAACATGTCTTTTTCTCTCTCTTTTAGAAAATATTACATTGATGTGCAAAGAAAAGAAAATTCCTATGACTCATCTGGACTAATCCGAGACGAGATGGACATCTCCAGTTGTTATACAGTAAGCAGTCGTAGGATCTGGTGTGGGCTTCCCAATCACACAAAGGCCATAGTGAGCACTGCCTTTTACACAGGGGTTTTCTTAGAGCAGGCTTTCTCAGGGGTTTCATGAAACTCGGGTTTCTTGGTGGCCCTGGAAGGGTATCCAGAATGGATGGGAGTTCATTTTTACTTACTTGTTAAAGACATGGTTATGTCGACCAACCTCCCCTCCCCACATGGCCAATGATGGGCCTGGATGAGGTGGGAAGGGGAGGGGCCCCAGGCGGGCGTGTCCACAGCCATGCTCCCCAACTATATTCTGCATGATCACGCCACTTCTGGAGTTTCCCAAAGCCTGAAGGGGCTTTTCAATGGTAAAAAAGTAGAGAAAGGCTGTCTTAGAGTGTCCAAGTCAAGGGGGTGTCAGCGATAGGGTTGTGAGTGTCCTGCATGGTGCAGGGGGTTGGACTAGATGACCCCGGAGGTCCCTTCCAACTCTAGGATTCTGTGATGCTATGATTCTAAGTTTATATGTGCAACAAGGTATTACCAGGCAAGCAAGAAAGGCAATACAGTTACTAAACATCCAACTCGTTAAAGTTGTTCAGACCTGGTTTTAAAAGAAATGTGGGCTGGTCACTTTTGCTGTTACTTTTGCCATATATAACTGTCACTTTTGCCATTGGGAGATAGACTGAACTCTTTTTCTTTGCAATGGCAACAGATGCAGGAGCTTGGCCTGCTTTTTGCAGCTTGCCAGCTTGGGAGCGGCTGCTAATTGCCTCAGGCTGAGTCAGAGTTTTTGCTTTCCTTTCAGCATCCTGCGTGTCTGACTGAGTGGGAGCACGGACGCCCACTGGAACATGATTTTGCGGAGATCAAGCTGGAGGCGTCCCTGCGCACGTACATGGGCAGCACTAAGGAGTGTTATCAGAAAGTGCAGGAGAGCACAGGAAAACAAAAGGATTTGGAAAGGTTCATAAAAGAGATGGCAAGGGTAACGCTTAGAATTTCTGTTTACCTATTTGTATGCCACTTTTGCAACCCTGTTCTCCTCTCTTTGGTTTCATCCTCACAGCAGTCCTGTGAGGTGGGTGGGCAGGTAGAGGGTGGCCTGCCCAGGCTACCTATTGAACATTTGCAAGAAGAAAATTGAGATTTGAACCTGAGCCTCCCAAATCCATCACAAGCGATCCCGCGGCCTTTTAAAGCCTGTGGCTGTTTTGTTAATGTGCCCCACTGCAAAATGCCCATGGCAAGATGTGGGGCACGTGTCAAAATGGCTGCCTCTGTTCTTCTCCCTTTAGCAGTGCAAATGAAAGGGTGGAAGGTGTTTGTTCAAGTGGGGGATATGCCTTCATTCCTTTCTCCACCTCTGCTGTTCATAGTCTTGAGCAGGGGTAGTCAAACTGCGGCCCTCCAGATGTCCATGGACCACAATTCCCAGAAGCCCCTGCCAGCATTCGCTGGCAGGGGCTTCTGGGAATTGTGGTCCATGGACATCTGGAGGGACGCAGTTTGACTACCCCTGGTCTTGAGCATAAGGGACAGTGAAATAGTCCTTTTTGCCATTTCACCTGGGAAAGGGATGGAAAGCAGAGCCCCCGCCCCCCCAATTGGTTGATGGAACGAATTATTATTTCATCAGAATGGAGAGAGGTGAGTAGCGGGGTACCTCAGGGCTCGGTGCTCGGCCCGGTACTTTTTAACATTTTTATTAATGATCTAGATGAGGGGGTGGAGGGACTACTCATCAAGTTTGCAGATGACACCAAATTGGGAGGACTGGCAAATACTCAGATAGCGATAGAGACAGAGTTCAACGAGATCTGAACACAATGGGAAAATGGGCAAATGAGAACAAGATGCAATTTAATAAAGATAAGTGTAAAGTTCTGCATCTGGGTCAGAAAAATGAAAAGCATGCCTACTGAATGGGGGATACGCTTCTAGGTAGCACTGTGTGTGAACGAGACCTTGGGGTACTTGTGGATTGTAAACTAAACATGAGCAGGCAGTGTGATGCAGCGGTAAAAAAGGCAAATGCCATTTTGGGCTGTATCAACAGGGGCATCACATCAAAATACAAGATGTCATAGTCCCATTGTATATGGCACTGGTCAGACCACAACTGGAGTACTGTGTGCAGTTCTGGAGGCCTCACTTCAAGAAGGACGTAGATAAAATTGAAAGGGTACAGAGGAGAGCGACGAAGATGATCTGGGGCCAAGGGACCAAGCCCTATGAAGATAGTTTGAGGGACTTGGGAATGCTCAGCCTGGAGAAAAGGAGGTTGAGAGGGGACATGATAGCCCTCTTTAAGTATTTGAAAGGTTGTCACTTGGAGGAGGGCAGGATGCTGTTTCTGTTGGCTGCAGAGGAGAGGACACGCAGTAATGGGTTTAAACTTCAAGTACAACGATATAAGCTAGATATCAGGAAAAAAATTTCACAGTCAGAGTAGTTCAGCAGTGGAATAGGCTGCCTAAGGAGGTGGTGAGCTCCCCCTCACTGGCAGTCTTCAAGCAAAGGTTGGAGACACACTTTTCTTGGATGCTTTAGGATGCTCTGGGCTGATCCTGCGTTGAGCAGGGGGTTAGACTAGATGGCCTGTATGGCTCCTTCCCACTCTATGATTCTATGATTCTATACTCAGGCTAGGTAGGTCATACAACCAAACTAATATACTGATCCCTTGAGTTTAGAGGATCAATAGAAGACACTGAAAGGCAAATGGGCACAGCAAATGCTCCGGCTTTTCTCTCATCGCCAGCTGCAGGATATACATTACAACCAGGTGCCTCTCATCCACTGATATCCATCAATATATAAGAGCAGGATTCTCAGCCTGGCCCGCAGCATTTCTGGAGGGCAGTTCTAAAAGAGCTCCAACCTCAGAGAGATTGTGCACCTCCCCATTAAGGGCAGTGGAAACACATCTGAGAACATCCTTTCTCATTGCCCTTTGTATTCCACGGCCCGCAGCTATCCAGCCACTTGTGGACAGGAAGCCACACCAAACAGAAGCAGATGGGCCCGAAGAATTACTCAAGGATGAAAAGCCTCAAGTTTCATTCCAGATATTCCGCACCCACATGATTCAAGCATGCCAGAGCGATAAAACACAACTGCTGTCAACATGTCCTTTTAACTAATTTTATTGAATTTTATAACAATTTATATTGTCTACAAGTTTTACAGTTTTGGCTGCTTTCTGGTCTGTGACTGTATAAATAAACTAGACTTGACTTTAGAGCAGTGGTTCTCAACCTGGGGGGTCGAGCGACCCTTTCACAGGGGTCACGGCAGGGCAAGCAGCTTGGCAGGGGTGGGTGGGTAACCATCCACACAACAGCCTTGCGGGGTAGATCGAGACAGAGCGTTTGTCTGGTCTGAGGGAGCGGAAAAGAGCAAGATCGGCATGGTGGGACAAGAGGCGGAACTGAACCGAGAAACCGCGGGGGGGGGAAACCCAATTTATATACAATCGTGAACCTTGGATCTTCACGCCATTGGTCAGTTTCAGTTTCGTTTCTGTGAAAGAACACTTGCAGAATTTTATGGTTGGGGGTCACCACAACAGGAGGAAGGGTCATGGCATTAGGAAGGTTGAGAACCACTGCTTAGGGGTAAGTCCACCTGTGGTCCTCCAGATGTTCATGGACTACAATTCCCATGAACCCCTGCCACCGTATGTGCCACAAAATGTGCCACATAGCAGGAAGCAACTGCACGACCGTTTTCCAGCTTGTCCAGCTCTATGCAAATCCACCATAGCCCTGTTCCATCTCATACAAGATGACTCCCCCCCTCCCCCTGCCGGATGATGTTTTCATCACTAATATCTTCCCCTACCACATGCCAGTGGACTCAAAACGTTGTTCAGTTGCTTCAGTTCAACATCGCTACCCCCATGAAACAGTATTTGGTAGCAATGGATAATCACCTAGAGTTTCTGGGTCTTTATTTGCAGGATTATGTACCTGAGCAAATGAATGAGGAGAGAGCAAAGAAGACTCAGAGGTAATACAACAAGACTTGAATAGCGTATAAAAGTACAATATAAGGACTTACTTCCTTATAGACAAGAGCCTGTTGTTGCAGAGTGGCATAACCCCCTTCTCCAAAAAGTTCCTCCCCGGTCATACCAGCACGATCTTGGGCATGAGCTATTTGATTAAATTCACTTTCCCAGATTGCGTATCGTGCAGGGGAGAGTAGCATCCTCATCAGCGGCTTCCAGTCTAATGGGACCATAACATATCCATTCCCAGCAGCCTCAGCCATGCCTTTAACATAAGAACTATGAAGCCCTGCATCGGTTACTGCTTTACACACTTGTCTAATTACCGAATAGACAGAAAGAAATTTCCAAGCTGGTGATGGCAAAAAGATTTATTCGGAACGAGTTCCTAGGTATCAAACCTCGTTTTCGTATTTTACTTCCTCAGGAAACTTATTTCTTAATTGTTTTTTTTTTCAAGGGTACAAACAAGAGTCTTCAACCCACTATCTAATTCTTACATTTTATATACCTTATAATTTGGGTCATTTATAAGATTCAGCCTTCCCTCCTTCCGAGGTCGGTAAAATGAGTACCCAGCTTGCTTGCTGGGGGGTAAACGGCAATGACTGGGGAAGGCACTGGCAAACCACCCCGTATTGAGTCTGCCATGAAAATGCTAGAGGGCGTCACCCCAAGGGTCAGACATGACTCGGTGCTTGCACAGGGGATACCTTTATAAGATAGTTACCTTTATGGACTTTTGGTACTAATAGACCCAAATTCTATGGCTTAAAACAGGGGTAGTCAACCTGGTGGTCCTCCAGATGTCCATGGACTACAATTCCCATGAGCCCCTGCCAGCGTTTGCTGGCAGGGGCTCATGGGAATTGTAGTCCATGGACATCTGGAGGACCACAGGTTGACTACCCCTGGCTTAAAATATAAAGTATAAGTTATATAAAATATAAGAATAAAGCTTTTTGCCTTCGCCAGCTTGGAAATTTTTGTTTATTGATCTTCGGCTGACGGGTCGTCTCTGCTAATTACCAAATAGGGCAAGGGAGAATCATTAAGAGCTTGCTGGCCCGACGCATTTTGACCCCAGGTAATGGGACAAACTGCTACAAGACCAGCTAGTTCTTCTGCTGAAAGGTCAGAGCTGGCCTTAGCCTGCTCCACCCTATGCTGAAAGGCCCTTTTAGATGGCATGGGAGGAGGGCCAGGACCAGGATCCAGTGCAGTCGGCGTTGCTGGCGGCCCAGGAGCAGAAGGAAGAATTGTAGAGGGGGACTGATACGAAGGAGGGGGTGACGGAGGCTCATAGAGTGTTACTGGAGGGCTGGTCATGGGTCCAAAAGGTAAAAGGTCAAGGTATCCCCTGTGCAAGCACCGGGTCGTGTCTGACCCTTGGGGTGACGCCCTCTAGCGTTTTCTTGGCAGACTCAATACGGGGTGGTTTGCCAGGGCCTTCCCCAGTCATTACCGTTTACCCCCCAGGAAGCAAGCTGGATACTCATTTTACCGACCTCGGAAGGAGGGAAGGCTGAGTCCACCTTGAGCCGGCTGCTGGGATTGAACTCCCGGCCTCATGAGCAAAGCTTTCAGACGGCTGCCTTACCACTCTGCGCCACAAGAGGCTCTCATTGGTCCAAACTTTTCAGTAAATGTTCCAATTCCTCAACCATGTTGTCACTGTGCTACTGAGAGCGACACTCCCATCCTTACCAGGATCTGAAGATGATTGAGGCGTCTGAAACCCTTGCCGGGCGAGGTAAGTCAGGGTTTATACTTCAAGTCCTTCAAGTCCCTGCTCAGCGGCCACTTGCCTGGGTTTGCCCAACAGCAAAGAGCAGAGACCGAATTTGGTCAACGGTCTTCCTTTGGTAGCTTCCTTGTGCCGTGATTAACTGATGTTTAGCTCGGAACTAACCCAGATTCCATTTTTCCGTCAGGCAGAGTTATTGGCTGCGCACCCCTCCGAGTCTGCACAGAACTGCGACGCCAAACATGACGGCAGAAGAAGTGCGGAGACTCATCTCTTCGGCTTCCAAGCTCATTGTGGCCGCCGTAGGTATCCGTATCAAGAGATGGCTGAACATTTCCCTTAAAAATGTATCTCCGCTTCTTATAGTCGTATTTACTTCACCTTTGTCCCACTTTTGCCCCCAACGGGGACCAAAAGCATAGAATCCTAGAGTTGGAAGGGACCTCCTGGGTCATCTAGTCCAACCCCCTGCACTATGCAGGACACTCACAACCATAGAATCATAGAATCCTAGAATCCTAGAGTTGGAAGGGACCTCATGGGTCATCTAGTCCAACCCCCTGCACTATGCAGGACACTCACAACCATAGAATCCTAGAATCCTAGAATTATACAGCTGGAAGGGACCTCCTGGGTCATCTAGTCCAACCCCCTGCACTATGCAGGACATTCACAACCCTCTCGCTCACCCACTGCGACCTGCCACCGCAACATTCTTCCTTTGTCCATTTGAGCTTCACAACAGCCCTGTTAGGTAAGTCAGGCAAGCAGCTGAGCACGTTTTGCTAGGGGGCGTCGGGTCGATCCCGATACCAGAAGTGCAGCTTGCAGTTGGGGTGCGAAAAGACGAGGCGCTTCTTGTCCCAATCGATTTCGGGGCGGTGGAGGTCCATCCAATCCATTCCGAGCAGGATAGAGAACCCGGCGACGGGGGCGACGGTGAGCGAGAGACGCTCCCAGTGGGGGCCGAGATGCAGGGCGAGCGCGTTCGTGGCGTGCCGGATCGCTCCCCCCCCTACCGGGGCTCCGTCCACCTGTCTCATGATGATCGGTTGGTCCAAGTCTTCCAGTCTCGCCCCCAGGGCCTGGGCAATGCCCCGGTTCACCAGGGACGTGGAACAGCCGGAGTCCACGCACACCTGGACCTCGACCCGGGTGTCCGCGTCCTCATTGATCAGTACAGCTGGGAGGAGGATGGGGGGGTAAGACTCTTCTGGGGGGCGCCGGCGTGCCGGTGGGGGGGGTCCGCCGAAGGGCGCCCTGCAGGACGGACCGTCCTCGTTTCCTGAGCTGTCGGAGAGGGAGGATTCGGGACTGGCACGGGAGGAGAGCTCGGGGTCAATCGACGAGCTGGCGGGGGCGAGGAGCGCCCTGGGCCCCCCCTGCTTGCGCCGGGTTTGTCGGCCGGGCGGGGCCTGTCGGAGGGGGGTTGCGGCTTTCCCCGGTCCTGGCGAGGGGTTGCCTTGGTTTTGGCCAGGCGAGTAGGACACACCGACGCGAAGTGGCCCTTACCCCCGCATTCATGGCAAAGACCTAGTTGCTTACGCTTCTCGCGGTCCCCGGCGGGCGTTGAGACCGGCAGGGCGGCGAGCGGCTTGGGAGCGACGGGAAGTTTGTCCACCCGGGAGATTTTCAGCAGGCGGGCCGCCTCTTGGCGGCGGAGATAGGCTCTGAAGTCAGCGAGGTTCGCCTCGATCACCCCGGCAGCGTCGATCCACTGTTGCAGGGTTCCAGCCGTGGGGGGCCCTCGGTAGTAGATTCCATTGGCGATGGGGCGGTCCAGGCCGTCCACAAAGGCCATGATGATCTGTCCCTCATTCATGGTGGGGATCCTGGCCACGATGGCTCGGAAATCGATGACATAGTCCCTTAGCGGCCTCCCCCTCTGCTTAAGTTCGGCCAGCGCCTCCTTCGCCCTCCGCTCGCGGAAGGGGTCTCTGAAGGCCTCCCGGAGACTGTCCCTGAAGGAGTCTAAGGAGGTGGCTGCCACCGTTCCATGCTCGTACTGGGTGATCCACCACTCCATCGCTTTGCCCTCTAGGTTGCAGCCCAGGGTGCGGACCAGGTCCGCCTCGTTCCGGAAGGTGTCCCCCCACTGCGCTAAGAACCCATCCACCATAATTAAGAAATAGGTGAGTCTCTCCGGAGAACCGTCAAATTTCACCTTGAACTTCCGTCTTCCCAGGTGTTCGTGGCGGTCCCCCCTGGCGGCCCCGTCGTCCGGGCGGGGCGGTGGCTGGCGAGCCGGGGAGGGGGGAGGCGCGGCCGGGGGCTGAGGCGGAAAGCGGGGTGGTTGTCGCTGTGCCTCCAGCGCAAGAGGGGCATAGTTCTCTCTCGGTGGGGCTGCAAGGCGATCCCAGACCAACGCCGGGGAGCCCCCCAGGTGCGTGAGGGGTTGCGCCGGTGGGGTGGGGGTCTGGGTAGGCGGTTCTTCCCACGGGCCCGATAGAAATGTTCCGGGGTGCGGGGCCCGCGACTGGGAACGTGATGGTGAGTCCCCTCCCCGCGAACGCCGGGGTTCTTGGCGCGAGGGGGGTTCGCTGAAAGCCGGGAGTTGTCCTGACCCCCGCCGGGGCCCTGGACCGATGTCAGCACCGTCCTCCTCCAGCCAGGTAGTCGCCGCGCCCGGGCGGGGGAAAGTCAGCCGTCGGGGGGGCGCCAGTGTGGACGGCAGGCTGGAGGAAACAGTTCCCCCCAGGGTCTCTGGAGTCCCGTACCCCACCGAGGGGGTGCTGTGATGCTTGGGCTTGACAGCCGGGCCCGCAGGGGGGCGAGTAGCAGCTCGGGGAGCCGGGGCAGTAGTTGCGGCGGGCAGGGGCGCGGGCAGGGAAGATCGTCCCTTCGTCCCCTTCTCCAAGGCGAGGTGGGCGTTCCAGAGATCGCGGTAGGTTTCGGCTTGGCGAAGGGCTTCGATTTCTCTCCGTTGGTCCCGGATGCGTAGCATCAGGCCCTCGAGCTCCTCTGCGGGGACGAGGTGTTGGCGCCCTTCTCGGGTAAAATCGACCCCCATCTGGCGGCCCATCGCAACCAAGCGACCTAGGTCCCCCGGGTCTTTGGGGGCCTTCTCGTCCAAGCGACCTAGGTCCCCCGGGTCTTTGGGGGCCTTCTCGTCCTCGTCCGGGTTGGATGGAGAGGGCGATTTCCCAGCCGCCCCTGCAGTGCCTCCCTCGGGGCTCGGGCATGTCGGGGTCTGGTGGTCTCCGGCGTCGGGGGTTGTCGTTAGTGGCACCGTGGTCGCGCCGTCCTCAGCTCGTCCCTCGATGGGGACGTGGATGATCAGGCGCTGGCGGCCCCCGTCCGGGGACTGCTCCTCAATGTCCGACCCTGAATCCTCCGGTGTCGCCGCGGCCATGGGTAGCGAGGCTCTCCAGCGGATGGATTAACAGGGAGAAGTGGCTATTATCAATTTGTCCGGAATCAGGCTGAGCCCAGCCTGTGGAGTCCCAGGTGAAAGCGCATCCGAAATCCAACAGCCTGTTGCAAATTTCCAAGAAGAGCTTTATTAGGCAAAAAGTCCACAGTTCGCTCAAGCAGGCCAAGATCTTCCTAAGCAAAGATCTTGATAATAACAAAGTACAAGGGGAATAAGCGGGGTAGTTATAGGGCTCACCAGATAGGGGAGGGGGGGCCGAATGTATTCCGGCGGGAGAGCAGAAAGGTGAGAAGAGAAAGCCGGTTCCCAAGGGACCAGATGGCCAGGAGCCTTATCGGGCGGTTGGCACTTTGTTGAGACTTTGCTGTCTCCGCAAGGACACTTACAGTAAGATTGATGCATTCGGATGGAGCCTCTCCCGCTGGGAAAGGGAGGGAGGGAAGTTCTCAGAGGGCAGGTTTATTGCTTTACGGCCTTGGCCAGAGCCGGCCGGAGAAGGCAACGAAGTGTGAGAATATGCAGGGACGGATGGAGCCCGGTTGGCGTGAATCGGGGTTCACGACACTTGAATGGCAAAGGATTCTCCTCCAGTGAGCTTAGTAAGTTATTTTTCTTTTCCAGACTTCTGAGGTTTCGCCTAAAGTGTTAGGAGCGACTCGAGAAGCCGTTTCAACTCCAAAGAGAGGAGCTCCTGAAACCGTCCCAAGCTCGGATTGTGGCTGGAAACAGTCCTGTTCCTCTACACAGTTGCACAAAGATGAAGGAGAGAGGTATGGAAACTCAGCCCTATAACTGTGGTCCTCCAGATGGCCATGGACTACAATTCCCATGAGCCCCTGCCAGCAAATGCTGTCAGGGGCTCATGGGAATTGTAGTCCATGGCCATCTGGAGGACCACAGGTTGATTACCCCTGCTATAACAGATGCTGGCTATTTTTCAAAAAAATTCACTCGAATGGCATTTTAGTGAATTCATCTGTGCCATATTTCCTGTGGTCCTCCCTGTTCTCTTTTCGCTTTCCGAGAACGTTGCTCCCACTCCCACCCCTGTGGCATCCTTTTAAATACTAATTGCAAAGCTGGTGACCAGAGCATCACTCCTCCCCACTCGGTTTCTGCTTGTAAAACCAGGATTTTGCAGGGAGGCTTCAGGCTAATCAGTGCAATGGAGCAGCTGGAGCCCATAAGATCAGGTCCATAAGAGCGGTGCTGAGGGGCCTGGCGGTGTTGGGAAAGGTCTTCAGCCCACCAGTGGTCCTCTGGAAATGCTGAAGCAGGCCACTGAAAGTGGCACAATCACATGCAACGCTTACCATGGCACACCAAGGCAAGCCACTATCTGTTGAAGAGACTAAGGGGCAAATTAGGCCAGCTATACCAGAATTAGAATTTAAGGTTTGTAACTGGACTATAAGAGCCTCTTGTGGCGCAGAGTGGTAAGGCAGCGACATGCTGTCTGAAGCTGTCTGCCCATGAGGCTGGGAGTTCGATCCCAGCAGTCGGCTCAAGGTTGACTCATCCTTCCATCCACCCGAGGTCGGTAAAATGAGTCCCCAGTAATGATTGGGGAAGGCACTGGGAAACCACCCCGTATTGAGTCTGCCATGAAAACGCTAGAGGGCGTCACCCCAAGGGTCAGACATGACTTGGTGCTTGCACAGGGGATACCTTTACCTTTACCTTTAACTGGACTATAGAAAGGTAAGTTCTGTGCCCTTTCAAGCAGGTGTCATGACCCACGGAAGGCAGTCCAGCAGCAGGCCCCCCCAGAACCAACAGAGCAGAGTCCCACTTTGCAGGAACAAGCAGTAGGAACACACAGAACAAGGGAACTGGCAAAGACAGGGGACAAAGGGGAAATGTGGCTTATATAGAGTCAGGCTCCCACCTCCCCAAAATATGCAGGAAACCAGTTCCCAGGACTAAAGCCATTTGCTCAACAAGTGTGTGAAACTTGGAGGTGAGTCGTCTGCCCATCGGGCCTAGATTCCTCCAGCCGCCTCTAGCAGCCAGCCCAGATGTTAACACCTCAAAGCAAGGAGACAAAGAAGGCGACTTACATTTCACAGGACTCAGCCGGAGCAGCACCTGAACGAAAACATAGAGTCTGACAAAGGGTGCTTGCACTCGAAAGCTCACGCCTTGAATAAATCTTTGTTGGTCTTAAAGGTGCTACTGGACTCTGATTTTCTTGGAAAACAGAAGAAATGAGAGGGGAGGGGTGGAGTGGAGGGACCCAACTCCAGCCCAGGAAAATCCCAGGAGAACGCTGGCAGGGGCTCATGGGAATTGTAGTCCATGGACATCTGGAGGGCCGCAGTTTGACTACCCCTGCTCTAATCCCTGGCGTTGATAATAAATAAGGTTTTCACTCTGCCGTTTGTCTTACTCATTTTATTATGTTCAGCAGCATGCAGGAGTGTCACGAAGGATTCCAACGGGAACTGAATCAGAAGGCTGCAGAAAAGAAGGATGGGAAAAGTAAGCTAAATGTTGTCCTTCATCCTAATTAGTCTTTTTAAAGATAAGGTAACAGTAACTCGGTTTTCCAAGAGATTCTAAGGCACAGTTTTTTGAGAAGCAATGTTGAATGATGCCACTTCTCCATTTTTGTGAGGATTTGTAGTTTGTCTTCAGTCTTTAACTTTTTAAAAATATGGGAACTTAAAAAAAAATATGTTACAGTTACAATAAATCCCAAGGTGAGCAGGATTTTTAAGTGCTTTAAATTTTGTTTCCTTCCAGAACCAAAGTCCACTAAGAAAAGAAGGCATGTGAAAATCAGAGAGAGACCAACTGAAATAGCCTCAAATGTTTCCTGCCACTCTTATAAATCTAACACAATTCTTCCTAAATCAAATGATTTGTGTTCAGAGAGTTTAAGTTTCCCAAATCCGTATTCACCACCTGGACAAAACAAAGTGCTTAGGAAAGGTATTCTTACGAACAGAAGATCTCTCTCTTGTACTTCTTCAGAAATATCTGAATACCAAAACATCGAGCCAGGCTGTCACTGGAAGAGCTCTCGACACCCCTCTGCTGGACGTTCTGGCAAGCTGGTTGAGATGAAAAGGAAAAAGTTATCTTGCATTCCCACTTCAGGAAGGAGGAGTTCTAGATCCAGCAAACCCTTGGCTGGACAGCCAGTCCTGGCCTCCAGGAATGCTCCAGAGGTAATAAGAAATAACATGGAAGTATGTTTTGCAAAACAAAGTGCTGAAGGGCTACATGCCCCAAATGGAAAGCTCGGCGAGAAGACCGAGAAAACGTATAGTCCCAAGGAGATTTCTGGATGTGCTGGACTCCGTGAGCCCGGTAAGGAAATGTGTGACCAAGGTCACTGGAAAAGTGAGTTTTCAGGGAAGTCTCAAGGGCCCTGGCCCGAAGAAACCAAAGGAGGCTGCAGTTCTGCTTCGGAAAAGGACTCCACTTCCAAACGGATCCACTTCCAAATGTTTCAGCCGTGGTACCATCCTGAAACCGTTGAGCAGAAACATGACTCAGATGGCTGTAGCCTAGATAACGTAAGGCAGCCTGAAGGTGCAGCTCTGCCCATAACATCTGTAGACGAATCCCCTGAGATTCTGGCCTTTCGAGAAGATCGGAACAAAGACACACGTGAACCATCTTTGGGGCATCCAATTTGCCAGGGAGAGGATCAAGACGCACCTGCCAGGTTGCCCTTGGACGTCGATGGCTCTGTGGGAAATCAGGACAACAAAGGCCATCTAGGAAAACTTTTAAAGCAGATCCTAATTTTGGATGATGATGATCCTGCCCTTCGTACACAGATAAATGACCTTATTTCAGGAGAACCCCTGGATGAGCAGGTGGTTTATATCCCACCAGTGCTTCTGGATGTGGGCGAAACCTCTGAAGAGGGAGACGGTTCTTCAGCATCTTCTGGCATGAGCGTACCTGTCCTGGGAAGACTGGGAAACGAAGACTCCGATGAGGAATTCACCGTTTCTTCTGCCTCCAGCCGCTTGAGTGCCAGATCATCAGCCAGGGCAGAGGTGAGAGCCGGAAGGCCTGTGGGTAACGAAGCCCAACCGTCCCCTGATTTCTGCAACGGAGGCATCAGCCCATGCTTCTGTTCCAGCTCCAGCCATTTTGGCTGGAAACTGCCTGTTCAGCAAAAAAAAAACCCATCATTTAAACAGGGAAACGCAATACGATTTACTCGCAGAATGGCGCTGCTTTAAATACTAGCAGCCTGAGCATTATTAGCTCCGCCTCCAGTCCCCTCAGTTTCTTTAGGAGACTGACTTCAGAGAGGGTATAGAAAATTCAGAAGACCTGCCCCTTCCGGGGGGGGGGG
>BDOT02000018.1:7932601-7964471 GCA_003118565.2 Paroedura picta
GGGGGGGGGGGGGAAATGCAGACACAGCTCATTGTGCCTTTCTCACTTAGGGACAGGCGTTCTGGACTTCATGCCTCTCTAGAGCAAGGGTAGTCAAACTGCGGCCCTCCAGATGTCCATGGACCACAATTCCCAATATCACCTACACCAGAGGTAATCAACCTGTGGTCCTCCAGATGTTTGCTGGCGTTTGCTGGCAGGGGCTCCTGGGAATTGTAGTCCATGGACATCTGGAGGGCCGCTGTTTGACCACCCCTGCTCTAGACAATGCAGCACACCCTAGCAGGAGCCAAGCTTCATCAGGGGTAGAGGGAAGGTGGCTTAGGAGCAGATGGAAGCATTTTGCTGGCACAGATCTTGATCTCCAGGGGCTCCTGGGAATTGTAGTCCACGGACATCTGAAGAGCCACAGTTTAGGCCACCCCTGCTACAGGCCCTACAATGGCATCTGGTTGTCCCGTATGGGTGGCCTGTTGGCCTGGTACAGCACGGCTGCTGCTACTTCCCTGGGTGTTTATTGGCATGCGATGATAAATACTTAAAAAATGGGCAGCTGTTAAGTTTCTGCAGCATAACCCCCCCCCCTGCATGTGCACTGGAGCAGACAGAGCTAACTAGATGGATATTTTAGCCTTGACAAAAGAAAGTTAAATGGAGAAACACGCTTCACACAGCTGGTTCTATATGAAACCTCCGTCATTGATTGCTGGACTTAGACCTACTGCTGATATTCACTTCCAAGCAGGTTTCAGCTGCTGTTTTTCTAAGCTACTTTCAAATGCCTTGACTCACATAGGACTGACTCCTGACTGCATCCACTTAAGGTGCCCTACTTTTAGCTCTGCGAGAAATAAATTCATCCTCCCGTTACTCAGGAATTCCCCCACCAGCTCAAACAAAGAAACAGTAAAATTCCTCCTGTGGAAGAGTAGGGGCCATATGATTAAGCAGGTTGCCAGATTCTGTGTGCATGTGCTCAGCACACGGGGAAGACAACTTAAGCTTAAGTGAAGAATTTTAGAGGAATTTTACTATGCGTTTTTTATAATGTACCCATCAATGATACAGTTTTATATATTTTAAATTTTGTACGGGCTCCCTGATTATGCAATTTTCCACTCTGAAATGTTTTTTTCTTGCTATCTGTTTTATCTGGCCGCAGTGCTGTATTAAAATAAATTTGACTTGACTCCTGACTGCTGGGAAGGAAAGGAGAAAGGGTCGTGTTTTCAGCTGTAACTAGATAGATTCGGCTTAGTTAGTTGATGCTAGGGGAGAGTAAAACAGGTAATTCAGTTGCCTGGTCTCGGTTGACTTGGGATCCGTAGAAGAGGACTGCAGGGTTCCATGAAAGAACCTTAAAATGTGCTCCTGTGTATGACAGGAGGGTTGGAAGCCTTTGGCGTTTGGTCTAAGGACAAATGTTCACATCAAGGCATCATTTCCTCTGCTCAGTGGACAGCGTTAAGCAAAAAACTTCCTTATAAGAAGAGACTTCTCAAAAAAGAGCCGGAGTCAGGGACTAAGGCAGTGGTTCTCAACCTTCCTAATGCCACGGCCCTTTAATACAGTTCCTCGTGTTGTGGTGACCCCCCAACCATAAAATTATGCAAGGGTTCTTTCACAGAAATTACACCAAAACTGAGCAATGGCCTGAAGATCCATTCTTCATGATTGTATATAAATTGGGTGTTTTTCCCAGGGTTTCTAAGTTCAGTTCTGCCTCTTGTCCCGCCATGCCGATCTCGCTCTTTTCCGCTGCTCCAGACAGACAAACGCTCTATCTCGATCTACCCCGCAAGGCTGTTGTGCGGATGGCGCCCCCACCCCCGGCCAAGCTGCTTGCCCTGCCGCAACCCCTGTGAAAGGGTCGTTCAACCCCCAGTTCCCAAGTTGAGAACCACTGGACCAAGGGATTTATTCCAGAGAAATTGCTAGGATCTCTTCATAAAGCCTAATTTAAACATTTCCAAGAAGAGCACATGTCAAAGCATCACTTCTTTGCCCTTTTCAAACCAGAGCTGGAATAAAAACGCTGGGCTAAAGCAGGGGGGAGAAAATGCTGTTGCCGGTGCTGACATTCATGGCCCAAACGTGATGGAAGAAAGCAGCCCCGTTCAACAAAGAACATTTGATCGACACGGTGAAAGGCAAAGGTAAGAAAACGACAGTGGCCAGGCTCAGTTGTGACATGGAACAAGCAAAGCTTGGCTTATTTTGCCCATTCCAGCCTCCCCCCTACCATTGCTTCCTGGTATTTGGCATATCCTAGCTCAGGGGTAGTCAAACTGCGGCCCTCCAGATGTCTATGGACTGCAATTCCCATGAGCCCCTGCCAGCTGGCAGGGGCTCATGGGAATTGCAGTCCATGGACATCTGGAGGGCCACAGTTTGACTACCCCTGTCCTAGCTAATAGAACCATAGAATCCTAGAGTTGGAAGGGGCCATGCAGGCCATCTAGTCCAGCCCCCTGCTCAACGCAGGATCAGCCCTAAGCATCCTAAAGCGTCCAAGAAAAGTGTGTCTCCAACCTTTGCTTGAAGACTGCCAGTGAGGGGGAGCTCACCACCTCCTTAGGCAGCCTATTCCACGGCTGAACTACTCTGACTGTGAAAAACTTTTTCCTGATATCTAGCCTATATCGTTGTACTTGTAGTTTAAACCCATCCCTGCGTGTCTTCTCCTCTGCAGCCAACAGAAACAGCCTCCTGCCCTCCTCCACGTGACAACCTTTCAAATACTTAAAGAGGGCTATCATGTCCCCTCTCACCCTCCTTTTCTCCAGGCTGAACATTCCCAAGTCCCTCAACCTATCTTCATAGGGCTTGGTCCCTTGGCCCCAGATCATCTTCGTCGCTCTCCTCTGTACCCTTTCAATTTTATCTGCGTCCTTCATCTCATTCCCCCTCTCCCCAACACAAAGGTCAAACCAGGCTGCAGTGGAGCACCAAGCATACAGTTCACATCAGGGGTAGTCAAACTGCGGCCCTCCAGATGTCCATGGACTACAATTCCCAGGAGCCCCTAACAGCATTCGCAGGCAGGGGGCTCCTGGGAATTGTAGTCCATGGACATCTGGAGGGCCACAGTTTGACTACCCCTGGTTCACATAGTTGATTTGCACTTAGGAAAGACCTGCACATAGGTGAAGCTGCTTTACACCAAGTCTTCCATCCGATCAGTGCTGAGCGGCAAGGTCTCTCTCCTGCTACCTGTGCCTCTTAATGAGAGATGCGGGGGATCAGGCCGGGGCCCTTCTGCATGCTCAAGGAGATGCTCAGCCGGAGCCAGGGCCCCGCTTAAGGACAGTGGCAGAGATGACATGGGGGAGTAAGAGCCATGCAGGTGTTTCAGAGAAGCCTTGCCTGTTACGGCTGCCGGAGATAAAATCTAGTACGGGTTTCACTTCCTGGTCACCGAGCATGCCAGTTATTTTCAAGTATGACTTCCTTCTCTGTGCAGAAAGCTCACAGCCCAAATTCCCCTCTCGTCCTGCTCTCATCCCTATGCAAACAGTTTAATTGGGCAGAACCTTTGCTCGGTCAGACCCTAATCTCACCCACCCGCCCCCTGCCATCCGTAAACTGTGATTGTGTCGCTGGTTTTCTTGCAGCTCTCCGGCTGAAGGACAAAGGACCAACAAGGACTGTGGACCTGAGGCTATGAGTGCTGCTCCAGTGGTTTATTTTTCTCATCTCCCCATGTCATTAGGAGGGACCTCCAGGGTCATCTAGTCCAACCCCAAGCACCTACACAATCCCTTCTGTCCACCTACTTACAATCTGCCTAAGTTCACAGAATTAGCATTTCTGTCGGCAATCCAGCCTGTGCTTAAAAACTTTCAAAGAAGGAGAACCCACCACTTTCCCAGGAAGCCTGGCCCACTGAGGAGACCCTCTGTCTGGAACTTCTTACGGATGTTTAGCAGAAAGAAGAAGAGTTGGTTCTTATAGGCCGCTTTTCCCTACCCAAAGGAGTCTCAAAGTGGCTTCCAGTCGCCTTCCCTTTCCTCTCCCCACAACAGACACCCTGTGGGGTGGGTGAGGCTGAGAGAGCCCTGATATTCCTACTTGGTCAGAGCAGCTTTCTCAGTGCCGTGGCGAGCCCAAGGTCACCCAGCTGGCTGCATGTGAGGAAGGAGCGGGGAATCAAACCCGGCTCGCCAGATTAGAAGTCCGCACTCCTCACCACTACACCAAACTGCCTCTTTTGAATTAATTTCATCCCACTGGATCTGGCCCGTCCCTCTGGGGCAACAGAAAACAACTCTGCTCCATCTTCTCTGTGACAGCCCTTCAAGTACTTAAAGATGGCTGCCAGCTTGGTGTAGTGGTTAGTGTTGTGGGGAGAGTAAGGGAAGGCGACTGTAAGCCGCTTTGAGACTCCTTCGGGTAGAGAAAAGCGGCATATAAGAACCAACTCTTCTTCTTCTTCAGTAATCTCAGGGCTCTCTCAGCCCCACCTCCCTCACAGGGTGTCTGTTGTGGGGAGAGGAAAGGGAAGAAGATTGTAAGCCGCTTTGAGACTCCTTCGGTTAGAGAAAAGCAGCATATAAGACTCAGCTCCTCTTCTCATCATAACCTATATATCATTATAGTTTCCCTTCCCAAGGCTTTCACTTCCAGCCACATTTTGCTTCTTTCTTTGCAGCAGCTACGGTCTCTCAGCTGGCATTCAGCCTAACACAGTGTCTAAAAGATTACGGTCAGGTTCAGGTAGGTACCCGAGACCCACTAGGCACTTGTCCAAATCCCGGGGTTGAGCTTAGCCTTCCTCACAGGCTTGGAGCAGAGGTGGCCAAACTGGCTCTCCAGGTTTCCATGGACTACAGTTACCTGCCAGCACAGTGTTCATGTTAATCGCTCATGGTAATTGTAGTGCGTGGACGTCTGAAGAACTACAGTTCTGTTGCCCCAGCTTAGAAGATACTTCCAAAATTGGCCAGCATTATTTGCTCCATCATGTTAATGGGGAATCCAAATGTCAACTTCAAACACGTATTCTCTTAATCAGAATGTGTAATGCCTAGAAGATCTACCTGGGCCAGGAGCGTCCAGGATTCTTGTGTGTTAAAGGCTTGATACTTTTATTCTAGCCAACGTCTGTACGGCACATTTTAGCTCATGCCAAAAAAAGGGGTGTGGTCAGTGTTAGGCACAAATGCATGAAGCTGCCTTATATTGAGTCCATTTGGGTCAGTATTGTCTGCTGTGATTGGCAGTGGCTCTTCAGTCTCAGGCAGGGGTAGTCAAACTGCGGCCCTCCAGATGTCCGTGGACTACAATTCCCATGAGCCCCTACCAGCGAATGCTGGCAGGGGCTCATGGGAATTGTAGTCCATGGACATCTGGAGGGCCGCAGTTTGACTACCCCAGGACCTCTTCCCCATCATTTGCTATCTGATGTTATTCTTTCAGAACTGAATATGCCAGGGACTGACTGAGCTTGAGGCCTTCTGTAGGCCAAGCAGATGCCTTATCACGGTCCTGTAACGTTTGCCAACAAAACCTACACGTGAATTGTCGAAGGCTTTCACGGCCAGAGTC
Source organism: Paroedura picta (assembly GCA_003118565.2). Lineage (NCBI taxonomy): Eukaryota > Metazoa > Chordata > Lepidosauria > Squamata > Gekkonidae > Paroedura > Paroedura picta. The sequence continues at coordinate 7,938,149 of BDOT02000018.1, forward strand.
AACTGGCGGATGTAGGCTTTCCAGGCTCTGTGGCTGTGATCTGGTAGCCTTCGTCCCTGATGTTTTGCCAGTAACCAGGTCTGGCATTCCCGTCTCCCCGTGTCCCGTCTCTGAAGTTTCCAGCCATGGTTACTGGCAAAACATCAGGGACTAAAACCAGAAAACCTACAAGTCTTTGGAAGTCTGGAGAAGTTTCAAAACCTGACAGCGTTAACCACTCTATGTAAGCTCTTAAACAGAAAAGTAGATAAAAGTGGTGATCAGGCTTATAAACCAATGGCTCTCAAATGCTCTTTATCTTTTAAATGCATTGTTTTGACAATTATTATCATGTTTTTCAAAAGCATAATCTTGATCATTGTGTGACATTTGGTGAAGAATATCGCTATTGCTACAGATAAATAAATCTGTACTTCTAAAATATTCACATTGTATTTATTAGCATCAATGCAGACTCGGTACATATTTAACACGTTGCCTTTTAAAAATAAGCACTTAAAACTACCGAACACAATCAAGAACTTTAACGGTGTACCAAACAACACTGTGCAAGTTTTTTTTTTAAAACACAACAGTTATTCTCTACAGTTTCCAGTTCTTCTCTACGATTCCATTCACGCAAAATATAAGTGTAGTGCTTGAACCATCTCTATGCAAATCAGTCTAAAGTTAGCTTTTTAAGAGTAATAGTTCTAGTCAGGCCATCAAGCGTGAACGGTACCACTGAAGTGGGCCAAGGCAACATGGCTTCCTGAGAAGGCCCCAAAACATGTCCTGTTGACGTCACAAAAATGAATGCTAGCTCAGGGTCCAGCCCTGAGAGCCTTGCCCTCAGTTCATTTCAGCCTCTGGTTTCTGCAAAGCCGATTTTCCAGAGGGGGGCAAACAGTACCAGAAGACAGAGAAGTTAATAATACTCAGGCTTTAGAAGGTTTGCATGAACTGACATTGTCCAGGAAAGCCAGCCCTGACAATTCCAGCTTCTTTTCCCTGCCCCAACACCTCCACGTCATTTGCTCCAAATCCGGAGACATAAAAACCTTCAGGCCGAGGCAGGCCGTCTGCAGTGATTTCCAGTTTGGGACAGCTTAAAGCACACATCCAGTGAAAGACATCCTTGAAAGTGGTCCCAATCCAAGGCTCCGCCTTCTGAGGAGGGAGAGGGTCACCGCTCTCCCAAGGCAGCAATGGAATTAAACGCGGTTCACGTTTATTTGGGGAGGGGAGATTCAAGCGATTGCAGGTGAATTCAAGTTGCCCACCATGCAGAGTCCAAGGAAATGCTGATCAGTCGTGTCTTCGGTCTGCAGCTGGCAAAGCTGGAGGAGGACGGGGAGGGGGAGGCAGCTGCCGAAACACCTCCTTTGGCTTATTCTGCCCGGCACTGCTGGGAGACGGGTGCAACCCAGGAACTTCCCATGATCGCTCCCAGCCTCTTCAGCAGAAAGTGGCCCAGCTGGCTGCCCGCTAAATAGCTGCATGCCATAAATGGTTTCTCTGCCTGACCGGTGGCCTCCGAGTCAGTCTGCAGCAGAACTGCAGCCACCATGGGGAAGGGAAGCGTCCGTGTTTCTTAAGGCAGCCTGCAAGCTAAATTTGCTGCAAGAATTTCCTGTTTTGTTTTTTAATAAAAGCCCCTGGAAAACAGAGGCTTAAATGTAACCTGTGAAAGTGAAAGAGCAACAGAACAAACAGCCCTGTGGTAGGAGAGCGCTTGTGCAGGTCAGAGTTCTGTACTAACGGAAGACAGGAAAATCCTGAGAAAAAGAAAATGAGGTACGACAGGTGCGCGAAAGCCTGACGTAACATCCTTTCCTGAGTTGACAACTCACTCAAGCTGAGGACATGGGCAACACACACCCCTGTTCAGAGGGACACGGGCCAAAGTTTGAAAAGATGCTTGCTTGTGTGTCCCCAGCCTGCAACGACGAGGTCCCAAATTCAAATTCAAGGCACTGCACATCCCCGGTTGACGTGGTCTCGCTCCACGAATCCTTCTGCGTGTGACTTGGTCTAACAGGCATCCACAGGCCCCTCAGCTAAGGCTCTGGGCTTCAGTCAGCTTCCTGATGAGGAAGAGTTTGTCCCGGCTCTCCTGAGAATCAAAATGCAATTAATGTGCAGCTGCGGAAGACGGGACACTTTTCTTGCAATGCCCACCCAGAAGCGACCCCTCGTGCAAAAGCAGAACCAACAGCATTCTGACCACCAGCAGTTGCTTTCCTAGCCATTAATGTGGACCAACTGCTGATGTTTGCATGTTCCCAAATTGTAGGTCCTTACTGAAGGTGACACATCCCTCCTTTGGGACTCTATTTGGATGGAAAGGCAGCATAGAAATCCTTATCTATGGCTCCTCTATATATTTGTGAAACAGCCTGGGGGGTGGGATGTGTCCAGCTGTCCAAGTTGGAATAGGGCCAATCAGGGTGCAAAGCTGGCTGTACCCTGATTGGCGCTGCTCCTGCAGCTCCCGCCCTCCATCCCTGGACTCTAGCCTCTTTGCTCTCAGACGTGCCTCAGTGCCTGGAGCCAGCAGCAGGTAAGGGGAGAGGGCCCTGGGCAAAGGGTCATGGTCGAGGGGCTGCTAACGAGGGCCTCTTGGCCTGCAAAGCAGGGCCTGCTAATGAGCTCTGTCCTGGGCCTGCTAACAAGCTGGCCATCCCCCACCCACCCCACTTGATCCGGCTGCGAACTGTGGCTCAAAGCCACCTTAAGCTGCCTGGCCGGGGCCCAGGGGAGGGAGCTTTTTTAAGGGCTGGTCTTAGGAACAGGCTTTGAAGCTAGTGTTTAAATAATAATTTAAAAAAACATCCAGGTCTAAAACCACCTCAGCAAGCTTTTGGTAGAAACCACTGGGAAATATCTTCTCAGCAAGGCAGCCATGTGATCAGGAGCAACCAATCACCTGCCACTTCCCCTCTTGCACAACAGGTTACCGGGAAACCTCTACAGACCAAATACTATGTTTGCTGCCAAAATTCCCAGTTCATTCCCAGCCACCCAAGTTAAACTGAAGAGTTAAGACCAGCATAATACTGCAATTTAAAGACTTCAGAAAAACAGGAATAACTTCAAAAGTATTAAATTTTCATATTGTATGATTTTACAGACCGAGAATAGTTACATTTAACGTTACCCAGAGCATGATGATTCCAAGTTTGTTAACATAGTGCACTGGTTAAAGACTGCAGGGGACAAGGGCATGCCTTGAACTTACCATAACCAATTGTTCCCTGAGCTGATTAACCACTCGCTTGTGAGCCCCAGCCAAGGCCATGAAATAGAACATAATGAGGCTGCAAACAAGGAAGAAAAAAGGAACAAGACAACTCAATATGAAGGCAAACCCACGTTTGGAACACGCTCCTCAGAAAACAATAATAACCCTAAAGTTACTCGGGGGGCAGCTTAAAGAGTTGGTTTTTATACCCCACTTTTCTCTACCCGAAGGAGTCTCAAGGCAGCTTGCAATCGCCTTCCCTTCCTCTCCCTACATCAGACACCCTGTGAGGGAGGTGAGGCTGAGAGAGCTCGGTCAGAACAACACTTATCAGGACTGCGGCGAGCCCAAGGTCTCCCAGCTGGCTGCACGTGGAGGCATGGAGGATCAAGCCCGGCTCGCCAGATTAGAAGCTGCAGCTCTTCACCACGACACCACGCTGGCTTACTGGTCAAGAATGTGAACTGTATGTAGGAAGTCCCAAATTCAACATCTAACTTCGTAATGGCTTAAGGCAGGGGTAGTCAACCTGTGGTCCTCCAGATGTTCATGAACTACAATTCCCATGAGCCCCTGCCAGCAAACGCTGGCAGGGGCTTCTGGGAATTGTAGTCCATGGACATCTGGAGGGCCGCAGTTTGACTACCCCTGATCTAGATATTCCATGGCAGCTTTCTGTGAAGTATTAAGAGTGTTTTATGCTGCTCGATGCTTGAAGGGCCTGTAAGACAGAGCTCTTCCACCAGGCATTTGGTTGAGGCCCCCCGTGTTTCCATCAAGGACCCCTTCCCAAAGTCTACCAGACTCTATTAGACCTGCATCCTCTCACTCCTGGTGGAAGAAGACTCGGCCTCCGTCTGAACGGTCTGAATGAGGTGGGATGGGATAGATTATTGGCGTTTCTGACCACTTGCTTGTTTTATTGTAAGTTGGGGTTTTATTGTATTTTGATGTTTTATTCTGTGAACCGCCGCAGGTTCCTAGGAAATGCGGCGGTATATAAATCAAAACAATACATAAACAAACAAACAAATAAATAAAGACAGTCCTAAATCTGAATTTTCCCCTCCCAGCCTCTCCCCTGTACCCTGAGAAAGCATGACCATGTGAGTGAATCTTATAATTAAGGTCAGGGCAGGAGGATGCACATGTCCTACAGCTGCCCTGAGTCAGGGCAGGGAAGGAAACAGACCAGCGTCACCCTGCAGACAGAGGAACAAGCCCTGCTGAAGGCCGCTACTGCGCATGCGCTGCCTGTGGAAGCACTGACCCCCAAAATGCTGGAAGGGGACACCTTAGCCACGACTCACCAGAGGACCATGAAGAAAGGGACCGCAAACGCTTCAGAGGCCATGCTGTTCAGAACCTTCTTCAGAACTTCTGGGAACCTGTTTATGGTGTAGGCGATGATGTCCCACGAACGAGGGAAATACACAAAAGGCCCACAAGCTTTTGAAGAGCGAATGCTGAAGGAAGGGGGGGAGGGAGTGAGGAAAAGAGGGAAGCATCCTTGACTTTACACACAAGAACAGAATCGATTTCTCTAATGCGGTGCATGATTTGAGGCAACTCTTTTGGAAGGCTTCCAGCACAGGTCAAGATTGGGTGTGGCCAACGCGGGTCAGCATAAAGGTGGCCAAGACTAGCAGGGCAGTGGTATTACTGAGCCTGTGGATACTTTCTCAAAATGTTCAGAACAGGATGGGCTCTACTATAAAGTGGGTGGCTGCAGCCAATCACAAAACAGGAGGAGGTTCCAAGTAAAGTCTTGTCTATTTATTTATTTAATTAAATTTTTAGGCCGCTCTCCTGGCAAGCCGTCCCAGGACAGAGATGGGTCTTTCCAAACAGTGAGACAAAAGTTGATTTCTCCCGGACTTGCCAGAAGAACTTCCTACTCCAGTGAGCCTGGTTAGAATCCTAGAATCACAGAATCATAGAGTTGGAAGGGGCCATAAAGGCCATCTAGTCCAACCCCCTGCTCAAAGCAGGATCAGCCCAGAGCATCCTAAAGTATCCAAGAAAAGTGTATATCCAACCTTTGCTTGAAGACTGCTTCGGGGAAGAAGAAAAAGGGGGCTGGGAAACACAGATGGGGGGCGCTACTGAGACAGATCATGACACAAGGGAAGCAAACCCCTTGAGTTCCTGCTGTCATCACCCCAAAGGATACTGAGCTTTGGACATGCAAGCAGACCCCAGTGGACTTGGGGAAAGAAAGACTGATGAGCTGCCAACTCTTTTCCACAGTAACGGAAAGTAGCACCCCTGGACAAGTGAACCCACAGGCTATGCAGACAACTTACTGTGTCATGCTGAGTCCTAGGGGGATGAAAGCCAAAATTAAGCCGATCAAGAGCACCACCAGGAAGAAGAAATTGGAACTCGACGCTCTGAAAGGTCGTGCGGACGGCTTACACGTGTGCATCAGACTGATCTGAAGAGGAGGAACAAGAAAAATTATCTCTACCTGCCAGACTATAGTGATCCTGGGCCCGAGACAAGCAATGGCTTGTTTTTTCTCTCCCCCCCCCCCATCCCGTCCAACCCCATCCTTTGATCAGCAACCAGCCTTCAGAACTGCTTCCTGGGAAATGGGCAAAGGAAAAAAATCCCCCTGCCTACCCCAGTGGCCCACCAGCAAGCCCCAAGGCTTTCCTTGCCTCTTGCAGCTGGCAGGCCCAAGCCCCAGCCCCAGAAATTCTCATTTCTCTCTCCCATCAACAGTCTCTTTTCCCTCCACTGCAGTTTCTAATCACAGTTCCTGTGATTATGAAGTTTTAACTACTTAAGAACTTGCTTTCCCAATCAAGGACTCTGAGCCTGAGTTCCAGAACCGACACAGCAGTCTGGCTATGAAGAAATCCCAAAACAGAGTTCCCTGCAGGTTTCACCCAGATTTTTTTGGGGGGGGGGAAGGGGGGGTGACCCAGGATGACGTTGGCAGTTACAGAAAGTTTTTAAAAGCCACACAAGAGGAAAACTGCCAACGGTGGTCAACTGTCGCCTCCAGTTCTCACTGCACAGCTATACCTTTTTGACATAAAAGATGATGAAATATTTTATGGTCGCGATTGCAGGGAGCAGCGGACAGTAGAACGTCCCGACCCAGCAGATGGTTTGCCCGTAAACGATTTCCAAGACGTTGTCGGGAATGTCGAACTCTTGCAGGCCGCACGACCGGCAACCCTTCCACGAGCAGTGGGTAACTAGCAGCCTAAGGACAACAGACGGAAAGTGAGCTTTAAAAATCCAGCCACCAAACTAAATGGAGCCTTTTCCCCTCCAAAATCATGCCTTTGTGGAAACAGAACCCCACAAACAGAAACGGCATTAGAAATGTATTCACAGCTTGTCCCAGTCAATTTGCTTTTTCATGTTTTACCTGCCCTCCCAAGCTAACTTTGCAATGAAGGAATCATGGATGCCACCCGATGTTCTTTGGCAAGAGAGTGGGATAAAATTTAGTATACAATACAATACAATACCTTTATTGGCATAAAGCAGATAAGCAGGATAAACAAAGTTAGTCAGGATACGTCAGACAGTTTAAATTTAAAAACTGAGGACAGAAATTCAGCCGTAATAAAAGTGACGTTGGCATCCTTATCACTCAGTAAAAATTGGCAAATCAGGTCTCTTGAATGGTTTCTCCGTTTTGGTATGAGAGGTATGATGTGCCTTCTCTGTTCAGGGAACAAGGGACAATCCAGTAGGATATGTTGGATGGTGTCAGGAGAACTTGATTCACAGGTGCATAGTCTGTTCTCAAAGGGGATCTTGGCAAATCTCCCTTGTAATACTTTAGATGGAAAGGCGTTAAGCCGAGCAAGCGAAAACGCTCTGCGATGGAGGGGATTTGCCAAGTTATGGAAATAAGCCGGCATTATCCCGTGCTTCACTTGGAGACCAAGTGCACAGGGAGAGCAGATTGCTGGCACAGTGGGATGGATTTTTTGAAATTCCTGATCAAGTAGCCTTTGTTTGATCTGGTACATAATGGAGGATTCATTCAGAGATAAGATGTAATCGTAGTCAATGCCAATTTGTTGGAGTGTAGTCAGGATGGTAGAGAACCATTTAAATTTAAAAGTGTCTCTCAGTAAACAGGCCAATAGACTATCTGATCGAACCCTAAAATGCAGTTTTAGCCAATATTTAAAGGTGAAAATCCAGGCCTTAGTTTCGAGAAGATTGTGTCCAGTTTCAAGACATAAAGAGGAGTAAGGGACGCAATTTGGAGTTCTCAAAATCTGCCGGAGGAAGGCAGACTGTAACCTCTCTATGTTTTTGTTAAAACCTGAGATCCACAGAGGGATACCATATAAAATTTGGGGAAGAATTTTAGAGTCAAACACACGACAGACAGCTGGGACAAACTGATTGCCTTTAAGGAAGAAAAAACGGTTTAGATGGGTATAAAATTTAGTAGACGGATGTTGTTGGGCACCATTTCAGACACTGCTTCTGACATGTTAATATGACAGCCAGGGCGGGGGGCTGACGAGAAAAGCAGAACAGAGAGTAGGCAAAAAATAAGTAACCCTATGCTGCTTGAAACTCTGCACCAGGACAAAGTTAGAGACTGCAACTTGTATGAATAATGCAGGCCCTGGTTTGTTTTACCCACAGTCTCCAGAGCTTGGAGGGGGGGGGGGATCAGAATTTTGTGAAACAGCAGAAGACCGTCCGGTTCTTTCTGACCTGATCACTTGATTTCAAAGAGGGAACCGGACAAAAATGAGGGGAATAGTCAAAAGGAAGCTAAAAGGGAAAAACTAGAGCATCAAATCCCGAGAGGATGACCGGAAGCTATTTAAAAACACAGTGACTGAAGCCTAAACATCTCGCAGGTTAAGAAAGGCACTGCCAAATTAACAGCGTAAGTCAAGGAAGCTATAAAAACGGAATGGGCTTCTTTTAAAAAGTGGAAGGTTTGCTCCAGTGAACTGAACCGGAGGGACTCACAGCCTCTGACAAAAGAAATGTAAGTAAATAATTTGGCATGCAAGAAGAGATTTTGAGGCACAGGTTGCTAAAAGCATCCAGAGGGAAACATTTTCAAAAATATATTCAGAGCAGGAAACTAACCTAAGCAGCGGGGCATCTGGATGACAAAGGAAAAAAGGGATTGCTAAAGGAAGATGGGGAGTTGTCAGAGAAACTCAATGACCTTTTTGCTTCTGTGCTCACTGTGGAAAGTGTGGGGCCACATCCCGTTTTTTGGAAGGGACTCTGAAGAACTTGGCCAAACTGAAGTGACCAGAGATAAAGTTACTGGGGAAATTAAAAACAGGCAAGTCTTCAAGTCCTGGTGGCATACACCTGAGAGTTCTTAAGGAACTTAGATGTGAGAAAGGTTACATATATGGCTTAATAGGTCAACAATCTTTAAATTCAGTCGCTGTACCAGAAGAATGGAATGTAACAAATCTTATCCCAGAGTGGTACCAGGAAATTACAGGCCAGTCAGCCTAACATCTGTCCTAAGCAAATTAGAAATGGTGATCAAAGACAGAATTGTTAGGTGCATAGAAGGACAAAGTTTGCTGAGGGAAAATCAGCATGGCTTCTACAAAGGGCAGTCCTGCCTCACCAGCCTTTTGGAGTTCTTTAAGAAAGTGAACAAGCATGTAGATAATAGTCACCTGGTAGACATCATATACCTGGACTTTCAAAAGACTTTTGACAAGGTGCCTCACCAAAGACTCCTGAGTAAATTTAACAGTCATGGGATAAACAACAGGTATGGATCATATGACAGGAAGCAAAGATGAGGAACTAATGACCTGGAACCAGAGATGAATTGTGTAGTGTCAAAATTGCAGATGACACAAAACTACTCAGGATGGTGAAAACCAGGGAGTAAAATCTTTACAAACTGCTCTAGTCCTCTGTTTTCCATTCTGAAGACTGGATATTTTGACCCCACCCAAATGGCATACTCACTTCCTAGGAAAATCAATGAAGATGGCAACGGCAAAAATGATTATGAAGTCAAAGATCATCAGTTTGTACATCTCCTGTCCAACCTGAGATTCCCAGCACTGAAATGAAAGAGGAGACAGCAGAGTAAATACAGCAGCTGGAAGAAGCAGAGGAAGATGCAGCAGGCTGCAAAAATAGCCCTGGGATTAGACCCATGCTCGTTCGCATTTTGAAACTTCTTTCATGGCGACTCGATTCTTGTATTGTGACTTTCTCTAAAGCAGATCATGTCCTTCCCACCTCTTCCATTTCATCCTTTCAGCAACTCTTTGACATCACATTTCGACCATGGAGGATCCCCTGAAGCATTCTCCAGGCTTTGAGGAGCCCCGGAAGTGATGTCAGCTGGCCACACCCGTGGAAGTCATGTGCCACCAGAAGTGACATCACCCAGACACTCCCACTGGATGTGACATCAACAGACCACTCCCACATCGCGGGAAGTGGTGTAAGCAGGCCTCTTCCTGTGTCTCCAGAATTGACATATCTATTAGAATCCACCCCACCACCATCTACCTTTGACTTTAACACATTGCTAGAGATGCCAGCTGGCCAAAATGCAGGGGGCATCATGAGGCCCACCAGCAGGGCCAGAACTCCAGTGTTTGGTTTCTGGCACAGAGACTCTGGAAAGCCTCCCTCTGGAAAGCCTCCCACAAGAGCTCCTGATGTGTGGCACAAGGGCTCCCCCCCCCCAGGCCTTGTGGTGATTTAAGTTCCCACGCAAAATCTGCTTACGGGGTAGAGCTTGTAGTTGTAGCCACAGGTTTCGCACTTGGGCTCAGCACAGGAAGTGATCCGAGTCCACAGCGAGAACAAGAGAACACCGATGTTGGCCAGCCGCACAAAGACACACCTGTAAGATGGTGGGAGAGGGACACACAGAGAGACAACGTACCAATGAAATGTACTTTGTTGCAGTACCTGATTATGCAAGGAAAGAGGGCCGAGGGATCCCAGTATTTTTGACCCACTAGTCCAGGGGTAGTCAAACTGCGGCCCTCCAGATGTCCATGGACTACAATTCCCAGGAGCCCCTGCCAGCGTTTGCTGGCAGGGGCTCCTGGGAATTGTAGTCCATGGACATCTGGAGGGCCGCAGTTTGACTACCCCTGGACTAGTCTTTAATGGAAAGGCAAGGTGTAGTGGTTAGGAGTGTGGACTTCTAATCTGGCATGCCAGGTTCGATTCTGCGCTCCCCCAAATGCAGCCAGCTGGGTGACCTTGGGCTTGCCATGGCACTGATAAAGCTGTTCTGACCGGGCAGTGATATCAGGGCTCTCTCAGCTTCACCTCCCTCACAGGGTGTCTGTTGTGGGTAAAGGGAAGGCGACTGTAAGTTGCTTTGAGCCTCCTTCCGGTAGGGAAAAGCGGCATGTAAGAACCAACTCCTCTTCTTCTACATGTTTCATAAATTAAATATATCAACAAAGGCTCCTTCACAACATTCTGTTAAGGAACCTAAAGGACAGCTCGGAAGGACAGCCGTGCAGGGGCTCACCTCATCAGGGTTAACTGGATTTCAAATGTTGGAGAATAGTCTTCAAGCTTGATGAGAACGGAGAAAATCAGTGGGGCAACGAAGTTGATCATTGTGATAACCATAGAAGGCAAGTACTGCACCCAGAGATTGTCCTCCAGTTTGATTTTCTTGTCCTGCATAGAGAGGAATAGCCGGTTAATTGCAGAATCTGGCCATCTGTTGCTTCTCCCAGTCTTCCCCACTGGGTCTCCCATGACCCAGTTCTCATGGCAGAAACTGTACCATGGGAAGGTACATCTGGATTCTGCCTTAATATAGCTTCCCACCTTATGAAAGCTGGAGAGGTCATGGACAATACATACTGTCTCAGCCCCCATCCCCATATAAGCTTATAGGGAATCCTCCCAAGATCCCTCAGCAAATTAATGGACCATGGACAAAGGTGGGATATAAATAAAGAAAAGCAATGAAAAGGGGGGGGGTGTAAACATGAATCAATCATCTTCCAGGCCCTTCCAGGTTCTTTCTCAGTACAATTTGTAAATGGTACTTACATAGGAAATATTTTCCCCCATCACTTACATAGGAAATATTTTCTTGTGAGTAGACAGTCGCTCGATAGATCGAATAAAAGCAGCCGGACAGCACGGCAAGAACGATGAGATTTAAGAATATTCTCAAACAATAGATACGGATTTTCTCTTGGGTGGTTCTTTCCGCTGCTCTCTGCTTTAGCCTTTCTTCCTCTAAGTCGGTCTGTAAAACAGGGGGGGGGGAGGAGTAAGTGAAAGGAGCAACGCTGGATCATGGTCACGGTTCTGCCCTTTGACTGACACTCAAGCCACTGTTAATGATAAGTGCTTCCATCGTAAGCCAAGGTCTGAAGGGTTATGAAATTCAATTTTTAAAAATTATCATTATATTATGTTGTCATTTATTAAATTCCTATACCACCCTATACCACAGGGTGGGTTAAAATTAACAGTAAATTAACTACCAACACAATACATTGGCATCCTTAACACTATTTCGCTCCCTTATATATTTGGGAAACAGCCTCCTGGGAGGAGACTGTCCAGGGCCCTGTCCATCCAGGTCCACCCTGATTGGCCCTCCCCCTCCAGCTCCCACCCTCCCTCCTTGCCTGCTAGAAGCCTTGTGACTAGTTAACAGTATAAAACAAAATCACAAATAAGTAACCAATCAGCAGCATTAAGCACTAGCAGGCTCCAGATATTCCCCGCCCAGCAGTCTCCAAATTATGTGTCACTCAGTGGGGGTGTTTTGTAGGGGAGGGCCACAGATGCGATTGTCCCTGGCCCTAACCAAAAGCTTAGTGGAAGAGCTCCATCTTGCAGGCCCTGTGGAACTGTGCCACCTGGAAGGGTGGGGAGTGCCTTCCAGGTGCTGGGTTCCAATTTACACCATACAGTTTGCAGGGAGGTCGCTGGGGACTCTGAGCCCGCACTGGCACACACCAGGAAAGCTGCTGAAGCCACACTGAGAAAGAATGCACTTAAGTTCCTCATTGTGGGCACATATCAGCATCTTTCAATATCTTCCCAGACGTGGGCGGGACCACGGCCACCGCTGTGGCGTCTAGTGATAAGAAAACCGCCACTAAGTTCTGAGCAACTGAAAGAAGAGAACAGGATTCCTTGTCTCTGGCTGGCAACGCCTGCAGGAAGCCACAACGAAGTCAGATCTCTTATGTGCAGCACACTTTGCACAGTGGTTTAGACAAAGACTCCAGGCGTTGTCCTTCGAAGGGTGTGTCTCTGTTTTTTTCCGCCAGCTCCGATACACTGCTCTGATTAGCCCCGACCAATATTTAACTGGGCTTCTTTCTCAAGCAGTGTGACATGCTGTTGGGGAGCGGGGGAGGACAAAGCACACACAAACCCACTCACTTTAAGTTCATAGTGCAAGCTGCTATGCTTCAACCATGCAGCGTTGACATCTGTGATGCAGAAGTCCCAGCCAGCAAATATTTTGTTGCAATAGCTCTGAAATTGATCTTCGTTACGGACCAAGCTTTGCTTGAACCCTTCGACAGATCTAGGAGAGGCAATGCAATTTTTTTTTCAAATAAGAAGCCAGTCACCATTAGCAATCTATTTTTTAAATAGAAGGACATGCAAGAATATTTACCATCTAGCCCAAGGCATATTTACCCGGAATTAAGTTTAGTGCTAAAATGTAATCTCATGAGGAATAAATATACTGCTATTCTGCACTGTTTCTTGCAGCGGATGCAGAAACTGGTGTTGAATCATAGAATCATAGAGTTGGAAGGGACCTCATGGGGCATCTAGTCCAACCCCCTGCACTATGCAGGACACTCACATCCCAATCGCTCATCCAATGTCACCTGCCACCCCCTTGAACCTTCACAGAATCAGCCTCTCCGTCAGACGGCTCTCCAGCCTCTGTTTAAAAATCTCCAAAGATGGAGAACCCACCACCTCCTCAGGAAGCCTGTTCCTCTGAGAAACCGCTCTTACTGTCAGGAACTTCTTCCGGATGTTGAGACGGAAACTCTTTTGAATTAATTTCATCCCATTCGTTCTGGTCTGTCCCTCTGGGGCAAGAGAGAACAACTCTGCTCCATATAGCACCCTTGAATGCACGCTCACCTTTCCAAAAAATCCCTCTGCAAACACATCACTTAAAATCTAGCTTCAAACCCATTTGTCCGTACAGTAACAAGGAAGTCTGACCATCAACAGCTGAATCCTTGGGCTGGAGCATCTGCTGAACCGGCCCAACTGATTGCCATGGGACTCATGGAGTGACCATCTGGCCGATTTCCTGAGTGCCAAACAGCAAGGACCATTAAGCATCCTTGTCCTGCCAGATGTCTGCTCCTCTGGAAGAAAACGGTCAGAGCAAGCGCAGTGCTGCAATCAGGCCGGCTAATGAGGTTTAAAGCAGTTTGGGAGCGTGCCATTAATAAAACCCAACAATAGTTTTGTTATCGATAACCCTATTCATTGCTTTTAATCCTATTCAATCATTAGCTTTTCAAAATATGCAGAGCCCTTTTATGGGCTTTATCATGGCCCTTCTCTTAACCATCCACCTTTTGATGTTGGCGGCATTATGATAAAACAGGCGGGTCACGCCACACACACACATCCCTCAAATGTTGGTTACCTTTTAACAATCCACAGAAGGCTCAGGGAAAGGTAAGCCAGCGTGGTCAGCAAATACGCAAGGGGCACACTGTACCTTACAATGCCCAAAGACACAGTATCCACTGTGTAGTAGCCGTAAAAGAGACTCGTCATTTCGAGGAAACCCTGCAAGAGGTTAGAGTAACAAAGGAAGGCTGAGTTACTACATGCATCTCTGCGCTCTAGCAAACCAAGGACAACAGTCAAGCTTATCTGAGGAGCTCCTGACAGGTGACAAACTGCAATTCTCTCAGCAGTTCAGAGAATCATAGAGTTGGAAGGGATCTCCAAGGTCATCTAGTCTTAACCCCCTGCAGAATGCAGGAAATTCACAACTACTTGTCCACCCACAGTGACCTCAATTCCAGGCCCGGAGGATGTCCCTTCCCCCGCCAACCACAAAACCAGAATTCCTGGCCAGTCTGACCTGGAGGAAATTTGCCTCCCAACCCCAGAGGCGATCGGCATCTCCCTGGGCATGCAAGAAAGAGCCACAAGAGCCAAGCTCCGACCCAATCTCTTCTGCTTACCCACTTATAATCTACCTAAGTTCTAATCTGCTTAGGGATGCTGCACTCCTAATAAGGCAAGACTCTTCGTAATTTTTCCTTGCTTATTAAGGAATATAACTGCATAACCCTGCAAATGGCATATTAGGAGAGTTTCATCCCGCCCTTTGTCTTAAGAACTCCCAGAGTTGTACAGGGTCCTGTCTTCCCCTGTTCATCCTAGCTGATGAGGTTTAGAATCCAAGTCAACAGCAGTGGAGCAAACTCCTCTGCCCGGGTGTCTGTATTCCCACATTATGACAAACTGGAACTGGATTCTGATCAAGCACTGAGAGTGAAGAGCATCAAATCAAGCCGCATTTGTGCTTCTGCTTGCACATAACCCCAGACACAGCAAAGAGTTTTCAAATCTCACCCGTGACGAACTGTGGTTACAAGATTTAACTTGTAACACCTTTTAACACCCTTTGAGGTGTGCCCCCAAGTGATTCAGAAAGTTGTTTGGCTGTTATCTTTTGTTTTTAACTTAAAAATAAATAAGAGCAGCTACTTACTGTGCCAGAAAGAAGATCTATGATGTAAGTGTAGAAGTAAATCAGCCCTTTGGTCCCGCTAACAATATAAATTGTGCATTCCGACTCTGTGAACAAGAGATTTTTTAAGAATACTAGAACAGAAAAAAATAAAGAACTTGATTTTTTGTTCATTAGCTTAGCTTGTTCTTTGGCAAAGGAAAAAAAAATCTTTAGCTGCTACGAAAAAAGGGACACTGGGAGCAGCCTTTCTTAACTTTTTGACCATTGAGAAATCCCTGGAACATTCTTCAAGCTTCCATAAACTCCAGAAGTGGCGCCATGCATGCAGAATATAGTTGGGAAGCAGAGCTGTGGACACGCCCACCTGAGGCCCCTCCCTTTCCCACCCCCTCCAAGCCCATCATTGGACATTTTGAAGAAGAAGAAAAGTTGGTTCTTATATGCCACTTTTCTCTACCCAAAAGAGGCTCATAGCGGCTTACAGTCGCCTTCCCTTCCTCTCCCCACAACAGACACCCTGTGGGGTGGGTGAGGCTGAGAGAGCCCTGATATCACTGCTCGGTCAGAACAGTTTTATCAGTGTCGTGGCAAGCCCAAGGACACCCAGCTGGCTGCATGTGGGGGAGCGCAGAATCGAAACTGGCATGTCAGATTAGAAGTCCGCACTCCTAACCACTACACCAAACTGGCTCTCCAGTTTATTGGAAGGAGTGGGTGGGTCAACGTGACTATACATGGTCATTTCAACCAATACATGTTTTAAATTAAAAAAAAATATTTTACATTAAAAAAAATATTCACAAAACCCTGGTTGATAAAGACTGCTGTGGAGTTTCTAAACCCCCCAATGGGCAAGGTAGACAAAAAGAAGTATTTCTTTGCACAACACAGCATATATTGATGGAACTCATTAACAGACTGCCACAAACAGGTAGTTTTAAAAGGGGATTGGATGTGGATGAGCCCGTCTATAGCAAGTTTGGGGGCAGCACAGCTTTGCTGGGTGACAATATGGGGGGGGCTATGTGGCCTCCTGGTGGGCTTCCTGGATGAACAACAGGATGTTGGTCTAGACCAGGGCTGGCCAAACTGTGGCTCTCCAGAAGTCCATGGACTACAATTCCCATGAGCCCCTGCCAGCACCTGTTTGGTCCCCTCTGGTCTAGAGGCACCACTGGCCTCATAGAATCATAGAATCATAGAGTTGGAAGGGGCCATACAGGCCATCTAGTCATAGAATCATAGAATCACAGAATCATAGAGTTGGAAGGGCCATACAGGCCATCTAGTCCAACCCCCTGCTCAACGCAGGATCAGCCCTAAGCATCCTCATCTTCTTACCTGTGCTCTTCAGAGGAGGTTTAACATCGCTGCTATTGAAGACCCCGTGCCTAGAGAAAGTGCTGGGCAGCATGACAAAGGTGAACATCAGGAGGAAGATCACGAAGTTCAGCAACACCAGGAACCGCAGGAAAGAGAAATAAGACTGGATTCCAGTGCCAAATTTCCCTGCGGAGATTACAATCAACATATCGTCAAGGAAAAACTGCACTGAGAAATATCACAGCACATCAACGGCACTCTGGTCATGGAAAGCTTGGCACAGCGGTTAAGAGCGGCAGCCGCTAATATGGCGAGCCAGGTTTGATCCCCCACTTCTCCACACGCAGTCAACTGGGTGACCTTGGGGCTAGTCACAGTCCTGTTAGACCTGTTCTCAAACAACAGTTCTCACAGAGCTCCCCCCAGCCCCACCTCTCTCACAGGGTGTCAGTTGTGGGGACAGGAAGGGGAGGCTGCTTTGAGACTCCTTCAGGCAGTAAAAAGCCGGGTATAAAACCAACATTCTGTAATTCCGGGATTCAGCATGGCCAGTTCAAGGGAGACAGGGCAATTCCACTACTCTGTATCTTGAGGGAGTAGGGCAAAATGCAGAAGCCACTCTTCTGTTTCTTTCTCTTTCCTGTTTTCTGTAAACCGCCCTGAGTCCTTGGGGAGGGCGGTATATAAATATAATAATAAATAAATAAATTCTAGAGAGCTAAAACAATTTTTTTCCCAGCACTGTTCTCAGACGGCTGACACTTGTACGGTAGCCCAAGTACTAGCCAAAACTGAGGACAGCTGGCCTAGTGGCTCATTGAGATGCCCTCCCCTCACCTCCTTCAAGCTCAGTTTATTTCCAGAGTTCTCACATGGTCGAAATGCCACATAAAGAGATGCCATATTTTTCTCTCCTGAACGAAAACACAGAAAGGGCATAGTACAAGGAGGACCAGTGCCCAGCTGCAGCTAGTTGGGTAGGAGGCTTGCATTTATCCACTGCATGTTAAGGACACCCACTCCTTCCCCAAACAGTTCTGAGGTTCTGCGGACCACCTGAGTTAGCCCTCAGGTGGCCAACTCTTTAAAGCCAATATGATGGGAGGAGACATCACTGCCCACGCTGGGGGAAGATCAAAACATGTATTCTGGCTGCACCCAGTACTGCGCAGATGACAAACCGAAAGCAACTACATCTTCCCGAAGAATCAGGTCTCAAACTGGTGGAGCAGCAACCAGGAAGCAGACAGCGTGGAATTCCACAGCATGGAATCATGTCACAGAGAAGTCATGTGATGCAGTGGTGCTAAGATCTGGAGGTTCAAATATCTACTGGGGGTTCAAATATCTACTCAGCCATGAAATGAGATGGGTGATCCCTGAGCCACCCGTCCTCAACATAATCTACCTCACAAGGCTGCTGTGAGGATAAAATGAGAGGAAAGAACTGTGTCCACCGCACACTTTTTGGGAGAAAGGGCAGGACAGAAGGATATACTAGATTAATTAATGTATGATTCTCACATGCCATGCTCCTCCTGCTTTAGCAATCAAGGGACAAAGTGCCAGGGCTTCTGCAGATTCTCCCCCAAATGTTCAAAAGGCATTCCTAAAATATGGATGCAGAATGGGCAACAGATGTTCCAACAAAAGCAGAATGAGCACAAAAAACAGCAAGGGTACCCTCAATCCTGTGAATGTCGTGTCTCCAGAGTTCCAGGCAAGACAACAATGCTTTTGTGTCTTCTACAAATTTTCTCCACCATTTCCTACTGGTCTGTTTCCACTGGTCCCATCCTGACAGGCATTTTGTGTTTGCCTCTTGAATATTCCTTGTAAAAAAAAAATGAACAAAACATGACAACAATATCCAGTTTCCGAGGCCCAATAAGGCTGCTTTCTGAAGTTCTCTCCTTCATGGTTAAATAAGCATAACAAAGCATGCAAAATCACTTGATTTATTCAGACTGAGGAACTAAGTATAGATTTAAATATGAAATGCACATCTAAATACACCCTGTTTGTTCCCCAGGTTCCTTTCTATAACAGACAGTAGCCTGGAGAAACGAATAGTTTTCATCTGCTCCTGGAGAAAGCAGGGTAAAGAAAACATTAAACCAGCCTCTTGTGATAGCCCCCAAACTGGCACATCCCCCCCCCAACACAAACAATGTTTTGACTTCCCACCAATTGTTCAAGCCAGAGGCCTTTTAAGGATATAAAGGCAGTCTAATTTAATTTCTTCAAGAGCATTTCCACCAAGAAATCTAATTTTGTGATTGATAAAGGACAAAGACCATTTCCATAGGTATGGAGGTGAAGAATGGGGGAAAACTGGAGACTCCTTGTATATGTAATGCATGTGTAAGCAGGTCCTTGCATTCCCAGGGAATTGTTAATTGCCACTGTGGGATGGTAGGTGAATTTCCTCCAGGCCAGTTTGGATTCTGGAGATTTTTGTGGAGGGACCACTTGGGCATGAAATTGGGATCATCGTGGGTGGGCAGGTAGTTGTGAGCATTGAGCTGGGGGTTGGACTAGATGACCCTGGAGATCCCTTCCAACTCTATGATTCTATAGGTCTATTCTATACTTAAATCTACCAAACAGGGCCTATTCTCAGGAACGTAAATTCAAATTCAAACTTCATTACAGTCGTTCAGACCAAGTTATTTGAAGTTAATACATAAAAGACCAAAAGAATATGGTCATTATATATAAAACAATTTAAAACAGATCATAAAATAAAACTTAAAATTATGCAAATTTAGAGCAGGAATGTATCTTTAGGAACATACTGCAGGTCCCTCAGAGACCCCTTTCTTTTATCTGTGTACTTATTCAGATGGCTTGGCTCCCGTCCCTCTCATCTACTCAATCAATCCCCTGCAATTATTTACTTAAGCCTTTACCTCAGTTAAGTACAAGCTAACTTAATAGGATCATCAGATGGTGAAAAATTAGCCTCATTTCATTTAATGTGATTTTCTTTAACGTGAAACAGCTGGGGAGTACTGAAATAACTTCCTGCTACTTGAACATGGATTGAGAAGGGATCCATATCTAGATTGCAAAAGTCCATATGCATGCCTGGCCTCAGCCCGGGCCTGTTCGGTCCTAGCCCCAACCTGGTGGAATGAGCTCCCGGAAGAGCTGAAGGCCCTGACAGAGCTGTCTAAGTTCTGCAGGGCCTGCAAAACAAGAGCTTTTCCACCAGGTCTTTAGTTGAGGCGGGGTCAGGAACAAATGGGGCCCCTCCTCCCGCCAGTGCTGCGACATCATGCGAACCCCCACCCTGTGATTGGCTGAAGATGGGGGAGGACAGGTGAGGACTATGCCGCCGCCTTGTGCTTGTTTAAGGGGATTTTAAAAGTGCCAGGATAGAAATCAAATGAAAGTTTATGTGCACTAAAATATCTGGCACATTTTCCTGTCAACATCACAAACCCCAAGAAAGCCCTCAGGCTTCCTTTGCACTCTCTACTCAAGTGTAGCTCAATAACAAGAGCCTTTTTCTGTTGCAGGAAACCACAGCTTGCTAGTATATGTGAACCACAAACTTTGCTGGTTGTGTTCCCTCAAAAACAGGATCCCAGACTAACCCTAGTTTGGAATCTGGAAAAGGAGAAGAAATCCTATGTTGAATGCAGATGTAGAAAATCATATTTTGATGCTACAAAAGTGGCAGCCTCATGCCATTTACAAAAGGAAAAGTAGGACAGGGAATGTGGAAGCTCAGTGATCTATCCCAGACTCATCCCTATCCCTAAACTCATCAGGTTTATCGCTCATCTTTTAAACCAAAGTATCCCAAGACAAACAATTTCTAAAGCAAAATCTAAAGGGAAAAAGTAGAAAATATCCACAGTAGCAAAAATAATCCGTGTATAACATCATATAATTCCAGTTCCTAGGCATCCTTAATAATAAACCTAACCCAAAAGTAAAATCAGACTCCAGTAGCAAATTTAAGACCAACAAAGATTTATTTAAGCCGTGAGCTCTCGAGTGCATGCACAGAGTGCTTGCACTCGAAAGCTCACGCCTTGAATAAATCTTTGTTGATCTTAAAGGTGCTACTGGCCTCTGATTTTATTGTGCTACTTCAGACCAACACAGCTACCCGTTTGAATCTCACCCCAAAGTGTTCTGGACCAGCCCGTGTTTCACTGATCCTTTCAATCAGAAACGGACACAAAGAACGAAGCTCCTTCATAACACACAAAAGGGAAAAAATTCTGCCCTAACCTCAGGTGCCTTTTTTCTGCAATGCTTAACGCATATTCCCTCAGTGGCTTTGCAGGCTCTCGACAGCCAATCCTTTGTATAAGGCTTCTAGACTCTTCAGAAGTTGACCGAGCCAAACTGCGGTAGTCAGGCGTTCCTATCGAAGTTCTCCTCCTCAGCATAGACTGGTAACTAGGCAGTTCTTGCAGGAAAGTTACTGTCGGGGATACATTATGCACATCAAGCACAAATACCTCTGCAAAAGAGACAAGAGTCAAAGGAGTTCAGCTTTTAACAGGAAAATAACAGTGCAAGACCAAATCAGAGTCCAGTAGCACCTTTAAGGCCAACAAGGATTAAATTTGTTAAGATTAAAGGTGCTACAGGACTCTGGTTTTGTTGTGCTACTCCAGACCAGCACGGCTACCCCTTTGAATGTATTCTTATGGCAAATTACATCCCTTTAAATCCATTGAAGTCAACAGCTTTAGAAGGGTGTAACTCTGTTTAGGATGGCACTGTCAGAATCTCATCAGCACCGCACATTTAAAATGGAGAAAGAGAAAAGGCCAGCGTCAACATTTACGTCAATATGAACTTTCATGGGTCACAGACCACTTTGTCAGATAAATCTCTGACGGGAAAATCATAACGGGAAATCTCATGGGGTAAATAGGCAAGGCGAAGGCTTAGTGTGAATTCCAGGTACAAATCCTGATGCAAAGGAAAAAGAAGAGCTGATGCAGAAAAAGTTAGGCATGTGACCCATTGCAAATCAACACAAACTGCAGTTATACACACTGGGCCCCTTCTGCACACACTGATTCGTGCACTTTCAATGCACGTCAGAAGCAGATTTCCCTGTGATGCCCAGAAAAATCCAGCTGCCAATGCCCATTGAGAGGACACTATCCAGCATGTGGCAAAATGCGCCCTGGATGGGGAGGAGGCCCAGAGAGGCTCCCACCGACCAGCAAACAATATCGGTGAAAATGAGCTGAGGCTGACCCAGCAAGAGCCAGCAGAAACGCCCAAAGAGCTACAGGCTGAAGCCGCCCATCTCTCCGACCCCCTTCCCCACGGAAGAGGCTGGGATTTCTCCCCCTTCCAGCAAGGGCTGGTCCACCTGAGGTCCGTGGACTGCAATTCCCAGCAGCCCCTGCCAGAGAACGCAACTGAGACAGACAGCGAACGCTGGCAGGGGCTGCTGGGAATTGCAGTCCACGGACCTCTGGAGGGCCGCAGGTGGGCCACCCCTGAAAGCGGGGGCTCCTTCAGGCGCGCCGACAGGTGGGGGGGGGGCTCAGGTGCGCCCAGCGGGCTCAGGTGCGCACAGCCTCGCCCCCCGCACCCCGGAAGCCGCCTGAGGGAGGGAGGGAGGGGAGGGCGCCCCTGAGGCGAAAGACGAGGTCCCCCGCCCGCCATTGCGCCCTTACCGTCTGCGGGGCTGCCGGGCCCTCCTCGGGGCAGCCGCGCCTCCCGCATGGCGCCGCCTCAGCAGCCTCCGCCTCAGCCGGCCTTCCGGGCCTGGGAGCGCCCAGCGGCCTCTGGCGGCGGCCGGGCCGGATGCGGAGGGCGGAGAGCGGCGCCCTCTCGCCTCAGAGGGTGCAGCGGGGCCGGGAATGGGGCCGTGATGAATGGGTCGGGCTTCGACCCCGCCCTGCCCCACAAGGGAGCGTCGCCTTCTTCACTGAGAGAGCCCTGAGATTTCTGAAGAAGGAGAGTTGGTTCTTATATGCCTCTTTTCTCTACCCAAAGGAGTCTCAAAGCGGCTTCCAGTCGCCTTCCCTTTCCTCTCCCCACCACAGACACCCTGTGAGGGAGGGGAGGCTGAGAGAGCCCTGAGATTTCTGAAGAAGAAGAAGGAGAGTTGGTTCTTATATGCCGCTTTTCTCTACCCGAAGGAGTCTCAAAGCGGCTTCCAGTCGCCTTCCCTCTCCTCTCCCCACCACAGACACCCTGTGAGGGAGGGGAGGCTGAGAGAGCCCTGAGATTACTGAAGAAGGAGAGTTGGTTCTTATATGCCGCTTTTCTCTACCCGAAGGAGTCTCAAAGCGGCTTCCAGTCACCTTCCCTCTCCTCTCCCCACCACAGACACCCTGTGAGGGAGCGGAGGCTGAGAGAGCCCTGATAGTACTGCTGGGTCAGAACAGCTTTATAAGAGAGCAGAGGGTTGGACTAGATGGCCTGGCCCCTTCCAACTCTATAATTCTATGATTCTAAGTGTTGTGGCGAGCCCAGGGTCACCCAGCCGGCTGCATGTGAGGAAGGAGCAGGAAATCAAACCCGGTTTGCCAGATTAGAAGTCGGTGCTCCTAACCTATGGTGACCAGATTTTAACATTGGTAAAGCAGGACACCATTGACCGGGGAGGGGGGGGTCTTGATTAGAATTTTGGTCTCTATGGAGCAACAAAAAGTTTCATAGAACGCATAGAACCAAAAATAGTATTGTAATATATATTTTTAATTTCAACATAAGTACAATTTGCCAGGTACCCCCAGATGTCCCTCCAAAAGTGGGACAATCTGGTCACCTTATCCTAACCACTACACCAAGCTCCTAACCACCCACCCGGTCCCACCTACTTTCTAAAATCAATTTGCAGTAGTAGAAAGGCGAAGCAAAGACTTGAGATCTCCGGGCTTGGATGTGGTCAGGCTCCCCTTGAAATGCCAGGTTGGCAGCCTGGGAGAGCTGCTTGCTCGGATTGCCAACCTCGAGGTTGTGTGGATTTAAAATTGATGTCCTGACTACAGTGATCAGGAGAAAATGGTTGCTTTCAGAGGTCGACTGTGTGACATTCTATCCTACTGTGATCCCTTCCTTCCCCAAACCATGCTTTCTGCAGGTTTCATCTCCAGGAATTTCTCAACCTGGTTGGCAACAATGTTTGACACAGGCCTCACCTTAGAAAACCAGGTGGCTACGGTGACTTTGGCGTGCCTTCTCCCATCTTGAGCTGATGTGCCAGCTGCATCCATTCTGCTAGTGCAGCTAGACTGCAAGTCAGGGCAAGCATATGACCTTAATACTACATGAATCACACTCGCTACTGATCTGCCCCTCAGTCCCGTTCAAGGCATTAAGTTTTGTCTTTTAAAGTCCTAATTGGCTTGGGGCCAGGGTCTCTGAAGGACTGTCTTCTTCCCTGCTTTCCTGGCCAGGGATTAAGATTGCAAGGAGAGGCCCTCTGACTATCCCAAAAACCAAAGCTCGCCTTTTGTATACAGGAGAGAGAGCTTTTTCAGTGGCAGCCCCAGTATTATGGAACAACCTCCAGAGGGAGGTTCACCTGGCCACCTGGCCACCTGTCCACCTGTCAGCCTTCAGGAGACAGTGGAAGACACATTTAGGACTGCATTAGCAGCCCTAACTGGAGTTTTTAATGTGTGACCATTTACGTGTTTTTATAACTCTTTTATTTATATTTTGGGTTTTTTAAATATTGTATTTATATTGTAAGGTGCCTTGAGATCAGCCCTGACTGCTCCTTAGAAGGCCAGATCCTGAAGATGAAACTCAAATAGTTTGGCCACCTCATGAGAAGGAAGGACTCCCTGGAGAAGAGCCTAATGCTGGGAGCGATCGAGGGCAAAAGAAGAAGGGGACGACAGAGAATGAGGCAGATGGATGGAGTCACTGAAGCAGTAGGTGCAAACTTAAATCGACTCTGGGGAATGGTAGAGGACAGGAAGGCCTGGAGACCCCATTGTCCATGGGGTTGCGATGGGTCGGACACGACTTTGCACATAACAAGACAAGCCTTGAGATCTGCAAGGGAGAAAGACGACTAATAAAATGTTTTAAATAAATTAATAATGGACATGTACGTGTTAAAAAAGTAGCATTTTAATGAAATGGAAATTTAGTGGCTCCTTAAAAATCGCTAAAGAATTCTCGTTAAGGCGTTTGGGTGTCGGAGCTCAGTTCAGCAGTTAAAGAAAAGTCTTATTTAGCCCCGGGAGGGGTAATTTGGAGCAGAAGTCATCCTTCTGAGAGTGGTGAGGTTTTATGTAGGTGGGATGCCCACAGGACATACAGTGGTGCTCATGCTGTTGTGGAATGGCTGAAGTGAAGGTGGTTGATGGATTTCTGCTTGTGGGTGTGTTGAGAATCTGGTGCAGTTGGCAGAAAGAGAACAAACTGTCAAATTAGGTTTAATGTCCTGCAGGTGGTGACAGTAAAAACATAGTTGTGGAGACCAGGCCGTGAGACTGACCTGCCAATTCCCCTGTTGTGTTGCCTTAAGCACAGCAATAACATTTACTTGAATGGCTTGTTTGTTTATGCATATGCAGAGCGACTGTTAACAATCGAAGATTCCAATTACTGTGGACGTGTGTGCCTAGTAAAACTGCAAGATTAATTCCCTGCAGCAAGACTGCCAAGTAAACTGCTTTGGCTAATGCAATAATCGCTTGAGGGGGTAAATTTTAAGTAGATGATGAAACCAGGCATCTTTATTCACTTTGTCACTTAAGCAGAACAGGTCTTATGGAAGAAATTGTGGCAGTAATATTATATTTTGCTTCTCTCCCTGGTTCTTACTCATTGTACCATTCCATAAGACTATAATACTACTCTTTAGCTCTTTGCCCAAGCGTTGCCCCAACGTTACGTGTAGAAGTTTGCTGTTCCTGTTTATTTATTTTATTCATTTACTTGATTTATGCCCTGCCCTTTGGGGACCCAAAGCAGCTTATATTGTTCTGCACAATGCAGGAACTCACAATTACCTGCTCACCGACAATGACCCCAATTTCATGCCCACCACCACCAAATATCTCCAGAATCCAGCCTAGCCTCGAGGAAATTCATCCACCATCCCACAGTGGCAATCAGCACTTCCCTGGGTATGCCAGGAAGGACCACAAGAGACAAACACTGGCACATCCCTTCCTGCCCACTCACAATCTGCCTTTCATAAAATCAGCCTTTCTGTCAGGTGATTCTCTAGCCTCCACTTAGAAACTTCCCAGGAAGGAGAACCCACCACCTCCCAAGGAAGCCTAGCTCTGCTTTCTGAGATGGCAAAGCCTTGAAGAAACACCCCATCTGACCTTTGGGACCACAGGTTGACTCCCCCTGCAGTAGAGCATTCTCCCCTCCCGCAAGCCTTTCTGAGGCCTTTCCTGCTGGATCCCCCAGTTTGGGGAAATTCCAGTAGGGCTGCTGCTCAGGTTTTCCCCATATTTTTTCTGCCCTCCCTCCACAGATTATAGGACGCAGGCCTTTAGATCAGCCTGGGCCACCTCCAACCTAAAATCATGTTGGCTTTTCTGTGGCTCGGAGGACCTGGCCAAGTGGTAGCTGTGACTGATCTTGCCCACAAGGATGCTAGAAATTTGGACATCAGGAATCTTTGAGCTGAAATGTTCTCTTCCTCCCCCGCCCCCCATGTCAGGCTTTTGTTTGGGAGCAGAGGAGCTCCTTTCAAACATAGTATCAATTGCAACAATCTCTGATAAAGAGGAAGGAGGCAAATCAGAAAATTCCTAGAGTAATTCTAGGACTTTCCAGCCAGAACACTTCTAGAAATTAGAAAAGGCGTGTTTTTCCCTTCACTTAACTTCCAGTTGGGTACAGCAGAAAAACCTAGTCTATGACCAACCAATGGGTCCTCTCCATTACCCGGAAGGGACACAGGACAGAATTTCCTCCCCCACACCAGAGCCAGTTTAAGGATTTGCAGGGTCCTAGCAGAGCACAAAAAAGAGCCTCTTGTGGCGCAGAGTGTTAAGGCAGCAGACATGCAGTCTGAAGGTCTGCCCATGAGGCTGGGAGTTCAATCCCAGCAGCCGGCTCAAGGTTGACTCAGCCTTCCATCCTTCTGAGGTCGGTAAAATGAGTACCCA